>MVGT01002978.1:1196873-1236695 GCA_002174775.1 Macleaya cordata
TATATATATAATCACTTCTTCATCCGCTTCGACCTGATCATGGTGGTTTTCTTAACAGGAGACTCTCTAGATAATCTTGGCGGTGAAAGAGGAGGGATAGGTAGTGTGACCGTAAAAACGTCCACTTCATGAGAAATATCATAATCTGTTGGAGCAGAAGCAGTAAATCCATAGTCAGTCAACTTACGATTATCATCATCTAATTCATTACCTGAGTAAATTAGTATGAATCGGCTATTCGGGAGATGTTTATGAACTTCATTAATCCTTCTTTTCAGTTGACCAACCGTATCGTTTAAATCCATCCCTAACCAAAAATCTTTGTTTGATAATTTTACATTTATATGCACTCGAATCTTCGGCGTCATCATCACTCTCTTTGGTTTAGATATTGATGAAGCAGATTTTGATGTTGATGATGATGATGATCGGCTCTTTTTTAATTTAGGGATGGCTTTCAATGACGATGATGCTGCTGTTGCAGCAGGTTGAAGTTGAAGTTTAGGATTAGGGTTAGAAGGTTGAATAAGTTGAGGTTGAACAAGTTGATGAGGTTGAATAATTTGAAGTGCTTGCTGAGGTTGATGTTGATCAAGTACTTGAGGTTGAGGTTGGGGATGAGGAGTAGGTTGAAGTTGAAGTTTAGGGTTAGGGTTTGCAGGTTGAATAAGTTGAGGTTGAACAACTTGATCATGATCAGGTTGAACAACTTGATCATGATGAGGTTGAAGTACTTGAGGTTGAGGTTGGGGAGGAGGAGAAGGAACCTGAAGTTGAATACGAGATCCATGAAGGACTTGATAGAATTCAGTATCACGATCATCCATCATGATCTGATCATTGAAGATTAGGGTTTGCTTGGAGATAGGAATGCCATGATACTTTTCAATCTTTTTTTTCATTTCTAGTACTGTATCAAAGTACCATAACTCAATCACGTACTCCTTCCCTTCTGAAGTTTGGAAAAACACATCCATCTCTCTCTCTCTCTTCCTACTCTCGATCTCTTTCTCTCTCTAAAATTTGCAACTTGAAAATAACAACCTCAAACAATGATATTGGCCTGAATGATGAAACAGTACAACGATTTGCTAGTAGATATATAGGGCCAGTCCCCAGGGGGACGCCTGTGGTTTACAGATCATTAGGGTTTGTTAGAATTTATTACTCTTAACCTAAAGAGGAAACCCAAAACTCATCCTCCTCGTGGCACTCACTAAAATCTTTACAAAATCTTTACAGTAAGTACGTGTGCTCCAACATTAATGCCCTCTTAATTTCTCTCTCCTCCATTAACGTATTCATTTTATAACCGTTATCTTTGTCACTACTTAACTATTTCTATGTGGCCACGGTGTGCTACTATATATGGAAATTCCACATCATGCATAATGTTGTACAGTCAATCCCACCTTTTTTTACTAGACTATTTATACACGATATATATATATATATATATGGTATTGCGCGTGCACTAATTATAAGTTGATTCAAATTTTACAATGATTAAGCAATATATAGTCTTGTTAATTTTATAAGGATTTTTAGAGTTTTTTTAAAAACCTTCACTAACCTATATAGCGATCGTGAAGAAATCGTCCCACCAAAAATCAATCATTGGATTATCTATTTATGGGCTTAACCGCTAGAATGACCTTTAAAGGACCCCTCAACTAAGGTACATAGCATTACACTTTATCCCATCGTAACTTTACATGTTTTCGCTTTGTCATTGAAAAAGCTTAGACATAGATTTTGGGCCAGGTAAAATTGGTCGTATTCGTTGACATACTATTTGTTTTTAGAACATGATCAAATGCCATCATCAATTCTATTATTAAAAGGGAAGTGACTTTCTAAAGTAAAGACATTAACTCTAAGATTGAAAAAAGAATATATACATGCACTCTCAATCGCGCGATTAACGCCAAAATCTCCGTAAAAACGAAAAAAGAAGAAGAAAGTGATGGATATGAAAGAGTTTTTGTGTGGTCTATTTATGAGATCAAATGATTACATTTACTTATCAATTCACTTCGAGTTAAGTGTCGGGATAGTGTGGCACGCCAAATTTTAACAAAAAAATCTTGACCCTTGATTACAATTATCTGACAATTTTAATTAGTTCGTTGAAAAGTGATCCGTATCGATCACATTATAGTTTTTTATATAAAATTAGTTATCACATTATTCAATGTCAATTATTTTTAAATCGTCCAATGATAATAATTAATCCAAGGTAAAAATATTTTGCCATTACTTAATAACCAGAATCGTTTTAAAAAGGTGACGCTTCTGCTCTTCATTCTCACTACTCTGCCTCTATTTCGAATTTGAAACACAGAGTATGTATATGTAATCCACCAGAGTCAGAGTTTGAGCATTGTAATCGATCCTCAGCTCTAGTGTGTGGTACTCCAAGAAGTGCTGCGCATTGTATTGCTATAGATTTGCAATCTCTTCAATTCAAAAAGTCTGTAAAAGGTGGGAAAGAGATTACCCGATCGACCTGGATAAAATCGTGCGTTTGAGCACATGTTGGATCGGCAGTTCCCATACGAAGAAGCTATATTTTTTTGAAGCAAATACGAAGAAGCTATATTAATTGGTCGACTCTGATATAGCTATAGCTTAATTTGTAGGCAGGCAGCTTGGACATGCAGTCATAGCAAATTTCTGGCAAAGTAGTTGTTTAGTTGATTGATTAAAAATTATACATATAATAATAGTAATAATAATAATAATAATAATTAAAAATAAATATAAAAATAAATAAATAATAAAAAATGGAAAAAAAAAGTCCCTGTAAAAAAAGTTATTATGATTTTAGTCCTTATTTTAGAAATTTAGTCTTTTAGTTAGACCAAATTCATACTTACTATATCTATATTAAATTTTTTTTTTTTTGGGTGATGATACTTACTAGTCTATTGTGGCCAAGTTACGTNTCATAGCAAATTTCTGGCAAAGTAGTTGTTTAGTTGATTGATTAAAAATTATACATATAATAATAGTAATAATAATAATAATAATAATTAAAAATTAATAATAATAATAATAATAATAATAATAATAATAATAATAATAATAATAATAATAATAATAATAATAATAATAATAATAATAATAATCGTGGCTTTTAGTTAGACCAAATTCATACTTACTATATCTATATTAAATTTTTTTTTTTTTGGGTGATGATACTTACTAGTCTATTGTGGCCAAGTTACGTTACCGCCTAACAACTTAATCCTAGTACTTGTTAAGGTAAATGAAAAAAATAAGGATACTATTTGTTTTTTTTTTCGAATAACTTTTATGAGGCTTAAAACTGATTATAAACTCATTAAATTAATCCACTAGGAAATCCTTAACTTAAAACATAAATATCTAAATTATTATTCGTTAATGCTACGATTACTGAAAAACCTACAGAATAATTAATCTACAGAAAAGAATAATTTTAGGTTTGACACAAATCACGAGGGTATGTGAATACCCACTACCTTCAAATTTTATTTTCATTCTATAGGTTCTTCTGTATGATTCTACTGTAAGTATAGCATTATCCATTATTATTTTAATGAAAAAGTAAAATTAGTTAACGTTTTTAAAATGTCTTGCCAAATAGGTATTTATATAGATAATCGATAAGGATTTCCATTTAATATCTCATCATTTTGATCTTCTGGCATAACTCATTAAATTTAATAGAAGGTTCACGTGGATATGATCTAATAGGTAATTTCCGATGATCGGAAATCTATCTAACAATTTATACCACTATCTTCATTGAAAATTATGTAATTCTAAAATTTCAAACCCATATAAAAAAAGAAATTGGTTGATCCTTGGCGGTTCTTTATTATTGTTAACTACCAATTTCTGATAGGATTAGATACGTAGATCTCTTCATGTGAGTCAATGCAAGAAAATTTTAACTACCAATTTTTTTTAATCTTAAAATTTCAAATCCAATTTTTTTTCGATCTTTAAACCTTATTTCTAACATGAAAAACCTTTACAAAATAACACCATAATTACTATGGCTGCAAGGGGAACGCCAACTCATTGTAACCCTAATATACTGCAAGGAATAGTTGGTGTTACTCTCTTAATTAAAAATGGATCAAAAAAAATATAATTGATAAAGTGGAGTAAGTTAAAACCAACTCCCTCCTGCTCCTTCAGCTTTACAACTACTTAAAACTTCCCACTGCACTAAAAAACACTAAACAATTTCACTCACAATCTCAACTAATTATTCCATTTCTCAATTTTGATATTCTCTAAAACTCTTCTATTTAAACCTCACCCATCAAACCATTTCATCACACAAACATTCCAACATTCTTCAAAACAACAACAATTGATCTTCTCTCTCTAGCTACTTTCTCTCTCTTCAGCACCCACCCTCCCCTGTTACAAAGTTTAATTATCAGTTAATTAAGCTTTTAATTAATTTTTCAATCAAAATCCAAAAATGTCGAAGACCAATGGAGAAACTGTGATCAATGTCCCAGCTGAGAAGAGTACTAGTACTACTAATATTGGTACTAAAGGAAAAGCTGTTGCCGCCGCCGGAACAGTCGTCGCCACCACTAAAGCTATCAAACATAAGGGAAGATGGAAGAGAGGGATTGCCATTCTTGATTTCCTTCTAAGGCTCTTAGCCATTGCCACCCTTCTTGCTGCCGCCATTTCCATGGGAACTGCGGATCAGATTCTTCCCTTCTTTACTAACCACTTCCAATTTCGCGCTCGCTTCGACGATCTCCCGGCTCTTTTGTACGTATATATATCGTTTTGTTTCTTATAATTAATTTGGGCGCCGCGCATAATTAAGATCCATTTAATAATAAATTGATCACTTAAATGGTTTAAAATTTCAAATATCATTAAATTTTTTTAAAAAAAATTGATCAATTAATCAAACATTTTATGTATTTATTATGTATGTTGAATTAATAATGTTTCATATTTGAAGGTATTTCGTGATTGCGAATGCCATAGCAGGCGGATACCTTGTCCTTTCCCTCCCATTCTCCATTGTCACCATTATTCGCCCCCACATCGTAGGAGCAAGGATACTTTTGCTAGTCATTGACACCGTAAGTATACCCTTCTCTCAATACGAAAATCCTACTAAAAATATAAATATAACAAGGATATATATTTTAATTTTAAAAAAAAAGAACAAATAATTATATATACACATTTTTACAACCACCTCACTTTTATTAAATTATTAACAAAAATTAATATACATAGTTAATAATAAAGTGAAATGTATATTACAGGTGATGATCGCTTTAACGTCGACAGCTGCTGCCGCGGCCGCAGCCATAGTGTACTTGGCTCACACTGGGAACTCAAAGGCCAACTGGGTAGAGATATGTCAACAGTTCAATGAGTTCTGCCAGCAAACTAGTGGGGCTGTTGTCGCGTCTTTCGTTGGTGCTCTCGTCTTTATGATCCTAGTTGTGATGTCTGCTTTGGTTCTCCGAAAGCATTGATCATTGATCGAATTGTGTAAGTGACCACCATTTATGCCCCTAGGGTTGATGGGGTAAATTTGTAATTTGCTTTTGTATTTTGGGCTAATCTAATGAAATCAGTGTGTTGATTTGCTCGGTTTAATTGTTGTGTTCTTCAGTTTGAGCTACTCTGCAGAGTTTTATCTCAATAGTTTCTAGGTTTTAATTTGGGGTTTGTTCCCTTTTAAATGAATGGAAACTTTAAAAGCCGCCCCCCAAAATGTTGTAATGTTGTTGGCAGGCCCAGTTAGTTTGGACTTGGTCAAATAAATTTGACTATACAATCACTAGTGGCACTGTGGCAGACCCAGTTCGGTCAACCTCTCCTAATTATTATCTCTCCTCCACATTAGTTAAATTGAATGTTTTAGATGGAGATGATGATGGTGACGGGGTCATATAGAAGAAGAAGAAGAAGAAGAAGAAGAAGAAGAGGGAGATGAGAGATCAACCATCTTGAGTCTCTCTCAATCTACCCTGCAACTTTACAATCAAAGATAAAGTGGATTTTTGTCTTTTACACGTGTGCATTATCCGTGCAAAAGAATCGTCATTACCAAACAAACAAACAAAAAAACTAGATGGAGTTTGATAGAGTTGAAATAAAAATGAGGTTTTGCAACATTAATGAAATGGTGATGAATTCGGAGTTACAGTGAAGAACTCCTCACTAAAAGTCCGAGTTAAAATGAAGAGCATGGCTTCATGATGCCGATTGAGTAGGACTAACCCGGCAGAAACCAGCCTGGTGTTTTTTTTCCAAAATTGGCTGCTAGAGGCCGCATTATTGTTATTTGAACCGACGGCGTACTGCCGATTTATATTGCAAAAACCGATCCTTAATTGCCTTTTTTTTTACAATCTTTCTCTTCCTCTAAAACCTTCTTCCTTTAACCTTTGAAAAGAACTAATAGTCTGTCGGAACAAGGATTTAGGGAGGGATTTTGTGCGGACTAGAGATTTGGTGGAAAAATAGACTATAATAAAAAAATCCCTGGTCCCCACAAAATCACTCCCCCCAAATCCCTTGTCCAAACAGACTATAATAAAAAAACTAAAACCAGCCTATTTATCTATCTAGTTATGAATGGGCAGGTTCCAATTAGGGGTGTCAATTGGTACCCAAAAACTCGGAACCGAACCGGTACCGGAACCGTTTTTTGCGGTTCCGGGACCTCACTTTGTGGATCGGATAAATTTTGGTTCCATTTCGGATCTACCTGTTTTGGATCCGAAATTTTTCGGATCCACCCAACGGGTACCCGCGGGTATCCGGTTCCGTATAAATTCTATAATTTTATAATTTAATTTACTATTATATAAGAATTTTTTAATTTTTTTAAATATTTTTAATTAAAAAAAAGAAACCAATGACTATTATTTAACAAATTTTATAATAAAATAAATTTTATAATTGAATAGAATACGAAAACACAAAATACAAATAGGTTTTGTCTGAAAAAAATAAAAAAATAATAACTTAAAACGGGTATCAGGTACCCGCGGATCCTAGCGGTACCGGATCCGGAACCACCAACTGAGGTTCCGGAACCGGAACCGAAAGGATCCGGAACCGCTTCATATAAACGGGACCGGATCTGGAACCTTTAGGTTTCGATCCTGAACCGACCCGTTGACACCCCTAGTTCCAATATCATTTTTGCAAAAAAAAAAAAAAAACAATTAATAGCAAACATAGATCATGTAGGTCGAACAGTTAAAAAAAACATTTTTCTTTTTTCCATCTCTCCCTTTTTACTACTTTACCTCTTAAAGTTCTAAACCAGTATAAAGAGAAGGTTGAGTGAGTTCTAGGGTTTATCCTTTCAAAAAAAAAAAAAGTTCTAGGGTTTCTCCAATGGTCCTCATAGGACCAATAACAACAAACGAATATGGTTTGGGCCTCCCAACATCAACAAACGCACTTTTAGGGGCACCTATTCTGAGGGCCTGCCAATTAGACTTTGGGAGTTTGGCCTGGGCCTGGTTACCTTAGGTTGAGCTTTGATTTTTTATTTTATTTTTTTTATGATGAAAAAAAAAACTTTGATTTATGGAACCACCCATGATGTAAAATTCTCAAATTATAAAAATTTTGCTTTTTATTTCTAACGTGTATCTTTTTTATCGGTAAATAAATAGAGCTTAAATTTAAAAAGTGCCAATAATCAATTTTAAGTCTATAATCAATTAATTATATTAAAAGTGAACAAATAGAGGATATTCACACATAGTAGGTGCCTCTCATACTCTCAGTATGAGATAACAAAATCGTTAGGAGTTGGATCTATAACTTATGCCTAAAACACAACTACACCTTAACATTGATTTTGATAAAAAATATATATATATTCACGCATGGCAACTGAAGTGGCACGTACCCGCCTCTCCCATTAGCAATCTTCACACGTCACAAATAAAATGCACAATTTTTATAATTTGATATTTTTACATCATGGGTGGTTCCATAAATGAAAGATATATTTTTTTTTTCATCATCAAAAAAAAAAATATTCAAAGCTCAACCTAAGCTAACCAGGCCCAGGCCAAACTCCTAGAGGCTTTACGATGAGCCGGGCTTTGAGCTTTTTATTTCATCCTCCCGGCCTGATCAATCTCTTTTGAGCCAGTAGGCCCAAAACGCCACTTGTCTCAAATAAACGGCCTCGATACGCCCGTGATCTACGTGGCATAAGATAGCAGAGCAGTGTAAAGATATAGTTGACATCGCCCGTCCAGAGAATTAGTTAAAACCAACTCCCTCCTGCTCCCTCAGCTTTACAACTACTTAAACTTCCCACTTCACTAAAAATAAAAAAATAAACAATGTCAGTCATCATCACAACTAATTATTCCATTTCTCTAAAACTCTTTCTTTCTTTATTTTTTTTTCATCTAAAATTCTTCTATATAAGGTCTCACCCATCAAACCATTTCATCACACAAACATTCCAATATTCTTCAAAACAACAACAATTGATCTTCTCTCTCTAGCTACTTTCTCTCTCTTCAGCACCCACCCTCCCCTGTTACAAAGTTTAATTATCAGTTAATTAAGCTTTTAATTAATTTTTTCAATCAAAATCCAAAAATGTCGAAGACCAATGGAGCAACTGTGATCAATGTTCCAGCTGAGAAAAGTACTAGTACTACTAATATTGGTACTAAAGAAAAAGCTGTTGCCGCCGCCGGAACAGTCGTCGCCACCACTAAAGCTATCAAACATAAGGGAAGATGGAAGAGAGGGATTGCCATTCTTGATTTCCTTCTAAGGCTCTTAACCATTGGTATCCTTCTTGCTGCCGCCATTTCCATGGGAACTGCTGATCAGATTCTTCCTTTCTTTACTAACCACTTCCAATTTCGTGCTCGCTTCCACGATCTCCCTGCTCTTTTGTACGTATATTAATTTTTTCTATTACTAAATTTTTTAAAAAAAATTGATCAATTAATCAAACATTTTATGTATTTATTATGTATGTTGAATTAATAATGTTTCATATTTGAAGGTATTTCGTGATTGCAAATGCCATAGCAGGCGGATACCTTGTACTTTCCCTCCCATTCTCCATTGTCACCATTATTCGCCCCCACATCGTAGGAGCAAGGATACTTTTGCTAGTCATTGACACCGTAAGTATACCCTTCTCTCAATACGAAAATCCTAATAAAAATATAAATATAACAAGGATATATATTTTAATTTAAAAAAAAAAGAACAAATAATTATATATACACATTTTTACAACCACCTCACTTTTATTAAATTATTAACAAAAATTAATATACATAGTTAATAATAAAGTGAAATGTATATTACAGGTGATGATCGCTTTAACGTCGACAGCTGCTGCCGCGGCCGCAGCCATAGTGTACTTGGCTCACACTGGGAACTCAAAGGCCAACTGGGTAGAGATATGTCAACAGTTCAATGAGTTCTGCCAGCAAACTAGTGGGGCCGTTGTCGCGTCTTTCGTTGGTGCTCTCGTCTTTATGATCCTAGTTGTGATGTCTGCTTTGGTTCTCCGAAAGCATTGATCGATCAGGTTGAAATTGATCATCATCGAACGAATTGTATATCCTTCTTTTGATTTTATTGTGTGTTAGTGACCATTTATGCCCATATAGGGTGGGGTTGATGGGATGGATTTGTGATCTGTAATTTGCTTTGCTAGTCTAATGAAATTAGTGTGTTGATTTGCTTGGTTTAATTGTTGTGTTTTTCAGTTTGAGCTAACTGCAGTTTCTAGTTTTTAAATTGGGTTTTGTTCACTTTTAAATGAATTGATTATGGGCCTAATTAAAACTTAATTTTGGGTTTAAACTTAAAAAACATCCGTAATAAATTTTAAGCCCATAATTAATTACTTTAAAACTGTGAACAAATGGACGATATTTATGGGCAGTAAGTGCCTCTGAAATGAGACTGGTAAAATCGTTGGGAATTAGATCCAACGCACTTATATCCGAAACTCGCCTACATTTTAACATCGCTAACAATCTGGAGAAAAAATATATTTATATTCACGCATTGCAGCTGAGGTGGCACGTATCCATCCACTTGTCTCAAATAAACGGCCTCAATAAACCAAGTCATGATCTACGTGGCATAAGATGATAGAGATGTGTAGAGATATAGTTGACATCGCCCGTGCAGAGAAGAAGTTTTTCCTTTTCTTTGTTAGCTTTGTTTGTTATTACTTCGTCGTCCCACAACCGAACAGGAGCGGAAGTGAAGAAGTTGCAGCGGAGCGAACCAAGGTTTTACAGTAACAACAACAATGGCTACCTCTAAAGAATCAGAGTCTGTTTTACTTGAACGTTCGTCCCGAGCAACCAGAGGAAAGAGGTAAACTATTCTTATTCTGTTTTTTTCTTCCTCCTCTATCACTGGATCCCAAAATTAAGAGAGAGGAAGACAGCATTTTAATCGGTTATGTCTTCAAGATTGTGGAAGTTTTTCTTAATTCCGAACTGAAACCCTAATTTTGGCCTCACAAATCGTTCCTGAATGGCGTATTTGACGTCTTAATCTGTCTCTGGCGGAGGATTTAACCTGGAACGTAATGAACTGAAAAACCCTAGATTTGATATCTGGAACTGTTTTATAGAAGACTAGAAGTTTTATATGCTTTTTAATCTTCGATTTTTTTTTTTTTAATCTCTGTTTTAGAAATTTTAATATTTATTTACGTGTTCGTTAGGATGACCAAGTTGCTTGACGAAGAGATTGAAGAAGATGAGCTGTTTTGGAATCAAGAGGCTCTTAAAGATGTACTAATTATCAGAGTTTATTTGTTTTTTCATTGATAATGGAGCAAGAAAATAAGAGCGAAGGGTAAGCACCATAACAAAGAGAGGAAAATTCTGACATTCGGTAATACCTTTTTCAGGAAGAAAATGATGTCAATTATGAAGAAGAAGGGGAGGTTGCTGATGTGTTTGACAGTGATTTTGATGAAGATGTGAGTTTGTTATGGATTTATGGTTATTTTATGTTCTCCACTGTTGGGAAACCATTGTTCATTAGAACTTCCTGAATTTTTATTTGGTATACCTCACCATGTCTTGGTGTGATCAGGAACCTGAGCCAGATGAAGAGGTAGAAAATGATGCAGATGACAGGTTTATCTTCTTCCATCTGAAATGAATTAGTGCAAAAGTTCCAGCTTGCCTGGGTATTTAAAGATTGAGTTCCTTTACAGGGTGCGACCAAAGAAGAGATTGATATTTCCTGGAAAAACTGCAATGAAGAAGAAAACGAAAAAGAAAGCCATCCAAAAATTGGAAAAAACTTCTGAAGATGAGCAATCTCCTCAGAAGCAGCAGACAAGCCCACCAGAACATCATGATATCCCTGATGATGTAGAAGGTGAGAGAATAGTGCGGAAGTCTACGAGGACTTCAGTCATTGTGAGGCAGGCAGAAAGAGAAGCAATTCGTGCAGCATTGCAAGCGACAATGAAGGTTAGTTTGGGTAGTAGAAAATCTGTTCTTTGCACGACCACGCTTACACCTTCTATCCCATTGTAGTTCTCTAGTTGCTTGATCAGAAATTTCAGAAATAACAAAATGAAATGATAGTTCCTAGCCAAATCCATATGATTGCTATTCTATCTGAATGCCTTGCTATCCATTGTTATGTATGTCATGTTTTCATAGGCCTGCACGCTTCAATGTAATTGGGTCTTAAACTTGGTGCCTACTTGACTGGTTCAAAAACTAAATCGTGTTGTAGGTCATGTCAATGTGACACTTGATAACTTGTTTTTATGAAGTTACAAATGCCCCATAAATGTAAACATCTGAAGATCATGAAACACAGTATAACCCAATGGGCAGTGGTTGATTCCCTAAGTGCTTGACTTTCCAATTTGGTTTCCTGGAACAAGATTCTCTCAGCTTAGTTATAAATGTGGCTTGTGTTTCCTTTATTTAGACCTCTCTTAAGTTCCTACGATTTTGTAAGTTCCTTGCAATCTTTGTGCTGCTTCAATGAAGTACCACTGCTAAAAGAGAAATGCTTTTATTTTTAATAGTTTGGCAAATTATGCAATATATTCTGTAAATCCAAATGGATTTTATCTTTTTCCCTGCCTGTCAGCCAATTAAAAGGAAGAAAGAAGGTGAAGAAAAGCGAATGACCCAAGAAGAGATGCTTTTAGAAGCAGCCCAAACTGGTACAGTCTATTGGATCTCTGTTAGATGAGGTCCATAACTTCAAGAAGCTCTATTTATTGTTGGAGTGTATGAGGTTTCTTCTTGGTTTTTGGATGATTGCAATTTGTATTGACATGCCAAATTGCAGAAATCATGAACTTAAGGAACTTGGAGCGTGTTTTAGCAAGGGAGGAAGAAGTAAAGAAAAGAGCAGTTGTACATAAATCAGTTTATAGTGGTCCTCAAACACGATATTCTTCACGAGATGGTGAGTTTTTCCTTCTCATCTCAATATTAAATTTATCTTTTCAGAAATCTTCAGTGCGACATGCAAATAGCAGCTTTTAGATTTGCTTGTCATGTTGAATAATAAATTCAGTTATTTGTTTTATTGATGCTTGCTAAATGAGCACCACTAACTGTCTCTAACATTTAATTCACATTGAACTTTGATGTCCTTTCATTTTTTTGATTTGATCGGAATCCTTTCATGTTAATGGACATGTCTTACAGGTCAGTCATTTATAGAATTCAGTAAAGGGGTGTCCTTTGAATCAGAAATTTGCACGACAGCGGCCCCGTGTAAGTAAATGATGAACCCTTGTTTATATATGGAATATGTGCTCGTGCTCATGTGCTTGTGTGTATGCTTACTAATGAAGCATACTGATAGTATCTTTGGAGAAAATAATGACTAAATATTTAATGGATCTTTTATCAGCATTCTGATTCTAATTTCTTGTGGTTTTGGTACTCTTTAACAACTTGAACCTGCAGCAAAATAAAGATTATTTTTGCTTAAGTTACTTTAAACTTTTAATGCCATCCAACTAATTGAGTCACTTATATCTGGCTCTCTGGATTTAGTCATTTCAATAATGATCGATATGTTTGTGGATGGAATCCATTGTTTAGGCGTTTGACCTGGGTAGGAGTCAAGGAGTCACCTGGTGAACCATGCCGATGTATGTACACGTGCTGATAGAGAATCCTTTGGGTTTGACTTGTTGATATTTCCTTGCCCTCATCACAGCCATACCCTACTTTTTCGACTATGAATACCAAACCTTCAATACTTTAAAAATGAAAAAGAAGAGAAGTGGATGAACCATGCATCTTTTGCCATGTTGCAGTTGGTTGTTGGTTTGAAACTTGCTGTATGTTTAACAATGCTTCCATTCCTATTACACGCCTAAACAGTTTACACTTTGTGACAAGAAGCTGCCTAGTTGTTTAGGCTCCTTTGATGAGACTACTCCAAACTATCTCCCAATCAAAATTATCAGAAAGCTTCCAAACTCAAGTTTCAAATGGCTTTGAGGAATCAATGAGAAACTAGTACACTACATACAAAGGGTTTGGGTGTGCTAGCCTGTGATTTCATGAATATTAGTTTTAATTTCTTTCATGGACCTTTTTTTTTTTGCAGATCCTCAGAAGGCTGTGTGTGTTGTTACTGGACTACCTGCTAGGTAAGACCTCTTTGACCATAAGAATTGTCCTTTCTTATTGCTTGGAATAGTTAACGTTTCTTTCCTGATTAGTAATTGGAGTATAATATTAAGAATGTGGAAAAAGAGAAAAGAATTTACGGTTTCCATTATTCAGATGTTGCCTATTGACATCTTTTTTCAATGAGTTCTCATCCATGTGAGCATGGTCAATTTCAAATTCCTTTCTGATTGCGGTTTCGGCGGTGATTAGAACGAAATCAATATATCTAGGAATATGGTGGTATTTTCATGTATCATTTCAGAATGTAAGAATGAATGTCTTGGTTTTCACGTAAACATTCGATCAAAATGAGATTTCCAGATCATGCTTGCAACTTGTAAGTTGTAACCACTTCTTGGGGTTTGCATTTACACTTCATTTAGACCTCCATTCATATCTCTTCTCTATTTTGATTAATGACTTCTGTGAATCTCCATAAACTCTCAAGTTACACCCTGAAGCCCATGCAATAGTGTTTCTAGAATTTTATTCCTCCTATAATGAGGAATTAGAAATATCTTAATAATGTGACATCCCAAAACACATGCAATAGACACCAACTACCTGACATCCAAAGTTTCAATGACATTGCTCTGTCCATGAAAAATATTTGAAGATGCTTTTGGAATATCTTCACTTGCATGTAGGCTAAACACTTGATTAAAGCATGGCCTTGGCATCTGTTTCCAACACTATTGTATCAAGTTCTTCAACAAGCAATGTAAAACAAAGTAAGACATAGGGAAGTGTAGATCAGCCATCTTATAAAATGCAACTAACCTAGGTTAGACTTGCACATCTAATACAGGTCTTAAAGCGTACTTATTATCTAGAAAAAATTTCTACTAAAAAAAAATCTCTAAGAATTGCTGAAGGCTCATTCAAAGTTGAGAGATCAGTAGGTTTTGTATAAATTGTTTTCTGTATCCTTGTTTACTTCCATATCAGTGGGAAACCCAGTTTCAACTTTCAACATATTTGTTTTTTTCATTGGCTAAGCTTGGGTAGATGGTTCTTTCCTCATGGATGAAGCTATCATTTTAATTGCTATATGGTGCTGCAGGTACCGTGACCCAAAGACTGGGCTACCTTATGCAACAAAAGAATCCTTCAAAATTATTCGGGAACGGTAAACCAGCTTAAGGCTGCATTATATATATATAATTGTTGCTATTCAGTTGTAGCATCTATTTCAACTATATCTATTTGACATTGGCTATGCGTCCCCAGCTTGTCTTTATGTTTTAGGCTTACAGTCTTTTTTACCTTCTCTAATCATTGTCTACTATGAGATAATACCTATACAAGGACACACTTGTTTAAAATAATTGCATAGTTGAATATGGTGGAGTGGATGGCGGGACTCCCTTTTCAATCAAATCTTAATATATAAATATTTTGCTTTCCAGCCATTATTTATATTAATTTGCTTAAATTCATCTTTCTATAATGTATACTTACTTTTGAAGTATGAACTA
This sequence comes from Macleaya cordata, assembly GCA_002174775.1. Classification (NCBI taxonomy): domain Eukaryota; kingdom Viridiplantae; phylum Streptophyta; class Magnoliopsida; order Ranunculales; family Papaveraceae; genus Macleaya; species Macleaya cordata. The sequence goes on from MVGT01002978.1 coordinate 1,212,043, forward strand.
TTTTATTTTGAAATATAAGTTGTCAGATATGCGGTAAATTGTATGGACATGTTGACATATTTGGTTCTGTAGGGGGCAGCGTATTTGACACTAGGATATGATGATCCATCTTTCACCTCATAGCGTTGCTGCAAACACCTTTTTCACTTCAAGATGATCCACATACTAATGCACAATTACTCTGGTTTTATTTTCTCAAGAAAGAATGAAATATACTATTATATCTGTTTTGGAACTACGTGGATCAATACTTGAAATGCCATTTCAATTTAATGGGCAAGTAATTTTGTTTAATACACTCAAATGCAAAGCTTATGACGCCTGGGTAAATGTATGCATCATCAGATTTGGTCAAAATTTCTTTTGTACTTTATTTATTTATTTTCTCAATTCAACTTTTTGGTCTCTTGCAGCTTTTTGAAGGAAAATAGTAGAGAGAATAAGGAAAAGAAGGAAATGGGTATTCTATTTGATTCGATTACAGGTCAGGGTTTTTCAGCTAGGCAGAAGAGGTCAGAGATTGTAAGTAGAGATGAAACATCCTATCTACGATACTGGGCCCGCTTCCGTAGTTTTCCAGCTCTTGAAAACCAAGATCTGGATTAGCACTCCAAGGTATCACTAAATCTCCTTTACCTAAAACCTATAGTTTTTCAGTGTTGGAATTTTCTGATTCTTCAATTTGAAATTCCTTGGTAATGCATAATCTCTCACCAAACTGGTCCAAGTTGTAACAACCTTGAGACGTTTAGTTCTGAATTTGACATTTTTATTGCTGTTAACAGACATCAAAGCATAACCCAAAATAGAAACACATCCATTTATGTTGGGGAGGATCAACGAAGTTCTTCATCTAGAGTCTGCCAGATGGAACCAAAGCTTATTAGGTCAAGTTTACGTGAGGGAAGGGACAGGCTCTGATGGTGACCGAAGAATTCACAGAAGGAAGATTGGAATGGAGCCAAGTGTTAATAAGGAGAACCCATTCTGGTAAGAGAGAAGCCTACTTCATTTGTCCATGCTCTTTCCTGTTCAGATCTGGACAAGAAAATCGGTCCCATTTGTGAAGTGCGATGTAATAATGGGGGTCTAAATATCTTCATTTCCAGGCTTTTTTTATTGGAAATAGTCACACTGAGGCATCTTGTCTTTCAGAAGCTTCTTAAATATACACGGGAATTGGAATGAACAGGAGGCAGTGTTGGAGTAGAAATTGTTGAAACTGGGAGGAGGATGGTATTGTATCTTGGGGAAGCAGTTAGGAAGGGAATGCGTGACTGATTAACTGGTTTGCGTTGAACAAAGTGTACAGATTTAGAATGCTTTCCAAGGCTACCTAAACTTAGTCTTCTTCTTCTTCTTCCATGTTTTTTTGGGTCTGTTTATTATTTTCAATGTCAAACAGATTTGAAATTTATATCGATGGAATAGTCTGGGTGACTGGTCAATTATGTTGTACACGTTTGATGTTGGGGTTTACAAGGACTCAAAGGAGTGGGCACAATACGTCACGTTCGGTGGCCTTTTTTTAGTGTTGAAGGCTTCTTCTCTTATTGTCGGCTGTTTTTTCTTGATATATTCGCAGTTGAAATAGTGACATTGAGAGGAGTAATATTTCAATCGAAATAAATTTTGTAGACAGATTGAGGATTGACAAAACTATGTGGCATCCTTTGATTTGTCGTCTTATTTTACATGCTAGACCAAGTGACAAATAAGAGTGTGCCACGTGACTGTTAATCCTTGAAGTTTTGTTTTGATCAAGTTTTTTTTTTAACTGCTACCATTTTGGGAATGCATTTTTGTGTACCCGCTAAGTAACCAGAATCGTTGTATAGTGGTTATGCTCTTGCTTTAGAACCTTGCGATCCCGCTTTGAACCGAACTATACTTTGCTGCTCTCACTCTTGAGACATTTTAACCTTCTAGCGCTCCCACTTACGTTTTATGCTCGAATGCATACCCGGTGAAGTAATGAGAACCGTTGTATACCATTCAAAAAAAAAATGAGAACCGTTGTATAGTGGTTATGCTCCTGAACTTTGCGTTCCCACTCTGAATCGAAACCCTCCTCTCGCAGTCTTGATCGAGAGACATTTTTTAATTAGCCTGCTTAAGTTACCCCCTAACAAACATTATTTTTTTGAAAAATATTCCTCGGTCAGGCGAGGAAGCAAAGGTAGTTGAGAAGCAATGCACCGATGTCGTGATTGGAGTATTTAGGGCTCCATCAGAATGGTCGGTTTACTAATTGACTATAATTGGAAGTATTCGAATCCGACGGTGCAGATCTAGTCGACTGCATCTTGTCAATAGATGCGGTAACACCTCGTCAACTGTAGTGTCAAATGCCTCTTGACTCTTTCTTTTTCAGTCAAAAACAACAACCAGACTTCAGACCATGAGAAGAACAAAGACTCTTTTTAAGTCGGGGCGAGGGCAATACAAAACAACTCACTAGTACTACTACTATAACTGCGAAATACTATATTGACACAGATCGATCATCGTCTCTTTCTCTTGAGTGTGTTTCTTCTGTATGTCTCTCTATCTTTGTGCTCGAGGTTAGGGTTTTACAGCGAGAATGACGCAGAGCGGAAAATTGACGCCGAATCTAGATAAAGAAAGCACGAAGATCCTTAATCTTACTGTTCTTCAGAGGATCGATCCTAACATCGAAGAGATTTTGATTACAGCTGCTCATGTTACCTTTTATGAATTCAACATTCAGCTCAGTGAATGGGTACGCAATTGAATTTCTTTTTGTTCCTCGTCTTATTCTCTTGGAGTTCGTGTTTTAGATTTATTAGTTTCTTCAATGATTTTTTTTTTTTTTTTTCGCAGAGTCGCAAGGATGTGGAAGGATCTCTGTTCGTCGTTAAGAGGTAAGCAGCTATGTATCTTTAAGTTAGGTCTGAATCGGTAGCTGTTTGGTAGTTGACATGTTTTTCTTTATGGTTAAATCTATGTTTGCAAGATCGAGCTTTTATGTTTTCTTTTTGTTTATGATTATATTGTATTGTTGTTGCAGGAACACTCAGCCCCGGTTCCAGTTCATTGTAATGAATCGGCGCAATACAGGTTCGGATTTTTTACTTTCTTTTGTTCTGTTTTAAAATGAACGATCTATATTCTGCTTTGTTCTTGTGAGAAAACTTTATGTAAATTCTCTGTTTTCTGGCATTTTTTACCATAATTAGTATTTAATTAGATCAAGGAGAATCACAGCAAGTCTTTAATTGAGGGAAAAACAAAGTGGTCTCAAGGAGATCAATGTAGCGCGGAAGTAGTTGAGAGTTGTAGTCGTAATATGACCAATATTGTTTGAATTTAAACAAATGAAAAAACTGACAACCAACAGTGCCAACAACCGCTTTAGTGGTTGGAAATATGGTTCCCTTTGGGAGGTTGTGGGTTCAAACACAACATGGGAACACCAGAAACATCCTCAATTAATATTGAGTAGATACCCCTAAGTTATACTAGGGCCACTTTCTAGCCCTGTTGTTTTCCTTGGAATCCATCTAACTCACAGTGTTGCGAGCCTAAAATTGTGTTACCAGTTAAAAAAGAAAAGGAAAAAAAATTGAACTCGTCGAAAATAGGACTAGTTAGGAGTGTGACATGGGAGAGGGGATCGATTGGGTTTTCAACCCAAGTCTGCTGGTCCAACCAATTTTGGGAATTTTGGGCTGGGATTTTCACTTCTCTATATCTCAGGTTTCAGACTGCAGAAGGGCTGGATCAAGCTTGACCCAAAATTGGATTTGGTTGAAGATGAAGCCGTGACTTGAACTTAGCCTTGTTAGGCTCGAGTTGGTTTTCAAACGGCTTTGGGCTTAATCCTTTGCTGCTTGAGTTGTCTTGAGTTTGTTCCCAACCAGATCCACCCCAACCCTCTTGAATTGCTCCCTTGGTCAACTTGTCATGTAAAAGTTCTTCACTGTTGAGTTATGCAAACTTAATTGATATTGGTTAAATTTGTTCTTCAGTCAGTTTTCTACTTGCAATCATAATTCACTTTGACTTATCTGGATTTGTTCAGCCTTTATGTTTCCATTGCTTGTTAACCAGTTTTGTCCCTGCTGCTCATTTCTCTTGTGTGTCCTGCCTCACTAACATGTGTGCGCTAAAGTTTGTATATTTTTATTAAAGTTTCTTCTACTCTCCTCCAGATAATCTCGTGGAGAACCTTCTAGAAGATTTCGAGTATGAAATCCAGGTTCCATATCTGTTGTATCGCAATGCAGCACAAGAAGTTATTGGTATTTGGTTCTTTAATTCACGTGAATGTGAAGATGTTGCCAATCTCTTCAGCAGGTAGGATCTTAAAATTGGCACCTTGTCGAATACCAATTCTTGATTGTATAGCAATTACTGCATGTCTATCTGTGTGTGAAAGAATTATTAATGGGATCTTGTTTTTAAGCTTCAGCCTTCTGCTTCTTTTATCTTCAGGATACTCAGTGCATACTCCAAAGTTTCTCCCAAGCCTAAAGACTCTTCAACTAAAAGGTATTATTTAATTACTCCTAGATAAGCAAAGCTTGTTATAACCATTCATAGCCTCATGTGTCTTAGCAGTGGTTTCAACTCCAAACAGAAACGATCAGTTGAACTGCTCCTTAAAATCCTGGTATCGACCCAGATATATCATTTTCATTTTTCCTTTTTATTTGAAAAAAAAATGGTTTTGGCCTGATTGGTCACCGTTTTAAAAATTAGAATTTATGTACTAGGAAATATACTTTAATTAATGCAGTAACCAATCGCTTTTATATATTTATAAGAATAGCATCTTCACACAAAATTGATTCATTTTCATGTGGGCGCAATGACTATTCATTTTGCGTCTGCATATCACGCATCTCATTTGTTTCCACTGAAAAATGCTACTCTATGATTCATTTACCCTTTGCTAGATTACATATAAGATGTGGGTCTGTATAACTGTGTGTAATTTTTATTTTATTTTTGTGTTCTTTTGATCGATATATAACTGTGTTCACTTGCTCCAAGCAAATTGTGTACCAATCTCAATTTTTTACTTACTACTCTTTAATGTCAGTGAGTTCGAGGAATTGAAAACTGTCCCAACTATGGCGGTGATGGAAGGCCCACTAGAGCCATCACCATCAACTGTACCTACAGTTTCTGATGTTCCTGCTGATTCTTTTGTGAGCCTCTTCAGAGTATGTAGTCATCTCTCATTGATTTTATTGTAACTTATTCTACACTAAAAAAATTATGAGTTTCTAAAATTGTTTTGCTGGGCCCATGATTTGCTTAAAACAAACACATGAAATATAAAACAGGAGTGCAAGGTATTTGGTATGTGATTCACAGAATTTTGGGTTGGCAAAAGGTAGCATGCTTCATAATCATTTAATTCTGAATTGCTGATGTTTTTTAGATGTGCAAAAGTGGAATAATTCTCATATAATTGCGCAATAGAATCAAGTGTCTATTGAAACCTGCCAAATGTCTGTGGGACTTCTTGTTGCACCAATATTACAAAAAATCCGATTCTTCAAATGTCAGAGACATCTTCACGATCCTGAGATGGATGCCAAGATTAAAGGTTCTATTTGTGTGGCAATACTCAGCTTACATGAACCACCATATGATATGGGGCAGGTACAGGAAAAGATCAAGGTTTTCCCCTCAAGGACCATTCTGTAGCCTGTAGGTTTCTGTGACTGAGAAATTAATTATTAGCTTAGATTTTCCAATGAAGGTGCCTGGCAGCTGAGTTGGTGAAGTCAGTGGGTGTTGATACTTGATACCACGATCTGCGTTCAAAACCCACCTTCACCCCTTAACGACTAACCACTAACCTGCTTTGGATTTTCTAATAATTTGCAAATTATTCCCTTCAAGCAGCAACCATGACATTGTGACATCTCTCTATTCAGCTGCTGCACACTGAACTTCCCCCTTTTGTCATTTAGATACAAGTATTAGGGTTTTTTTTTTCAGTATGATTACTAGTAAGGTTTTTCACCTGTGCAGACTTAATTTATGATGTCAGCTTTCTGAGCATGAAGTTCTCTTGATCATGTTTCACAGGGGGCTAGGAATATAGGGAATGCTTCGAAGGCAGCAATTCCAGAACAGCACCACCGATCTCCTACAACAATCCCTCTATCATACCATGCACCCGGCGTCAAATCCTCCCAGGTGCCAACACTGCAAACACCATCTGCTCCTCTTCCAACTTCGTCTACTCCATTAATTCCCCTCCTTGAAACTCCTGGAACCAGCAGCAGTAACCGTGTCACTAATCTTGTAAAGCCTTCTGTGTTTTCTGCACCCTCTTCCTCAGCTGCATTGTTGATGCCATCAATGTCCTCTTCTGTTGTAACTGCTCCTATTCGTCCCCATCCTCCAGTCAATCTGCAACAGCTGCATGGTGCTCCTTTTCTTCAACCTTTTCCACCACCCAGTCCACCTCCATCTCTCACACCTGCTCCTACTCCCACCACAGATTCTGGGCTAGTTATTAGCAGAGACAAAGTGCGTGATGCACTTCTGAGGCTTGTTCAGGTTTGTCCTTTCTAATCTGCTCTGTTTTTCAATTTTATACTAATCCTTTGAACATGCATTAGTTGTCATGTTAAAAGATCTTGCTATTTTGCTAACAACCACTTTAAACACTGGAACTGTTAGAGGAGAATATATATATATATATATATGAATGAGTCCGGATATATGTACAGGCTTAAATGTACAGGCTTAAATGTACAGCCTCTTGTGGGGCCCACATGAGGTTGATCTAAGGGCCGAGATTTTGTGAAAATGTTCTCCTCATCATGTAGATCATCTTCACTAAAAATCAGCTCATTCTAAAACTTTTAGCCCCACCAAAAGTTGATCAGAATTTGATTAAAAATTAACGGTGAGAAATGAACGATGAGAAAAAGAGAACTTTTAGTGGGGCTAGAAGTTTTAGAATTTACTGATTTTTGGTGAAGATGATCTACATGATGAGGAGAACATTTTCACAAAATCTCGGCCCTTAGATCAACCTCATGTGGGCCCCACAAGAGGCTGTACATCTAACCTGTACATTTAAGCCTGTACATATATCCGGACTCTATATATATATATGTATGTATGTATATCAAGCGTCTGGTTGTCTAACAAGGAGCGGACACACATCCAACAATACTCCCCTCAGCAGTAAACTGGATACTCGAATCCACGGCCTCCAGAGGCCTCTAGCTCTGATATCATGTTAACAACCACTTACTCCAAAAGTTCAACCTGTTAGATGGAGGAATAATAATGTATGTATCAAGGCTCTCTGGGTCTAACAAGAAGTGGACATGAACCCAACAACACTTCTCACAGAATGTCTGAGTGAGATAGTTACTATAGTTAGCATAAGATATGCTTGGAGATTTTAAACCATATGTCCTCAAAGCACCTTAGAGTGGGGAAACAGAAATACTGAACTGACTATTTGGTTTTCCCCCTGGCCCAATAATATCTGAATATTTTTTTAACTGAAACTTCTAAGGTATTAATTCATTAAAATTATGAAAGATCCTTTCTTATAATCATATTCTGAAAGAAAATCCCCAATTTTTGTAAAGTGTGTTGCTCTGCATTGAGTAGTCAAGCATAACATTAGTCTTTTGGGTTTTGTTTTCTTTTTCTTTCTTTTGTAAATCATGGCCATTTTGGCTCTTCTAATAAAGTATTGCCTTCATCAAAAAAAAAAATTTGTCTTGAAATCTAATTTGACTGTAGCTTCAAGGAAATCATTTTTCTCTTCAATAGTTCAACTTTCAAGTATCACCAAGGAACTCTTAACAGAAATAATTGAGGGAGTTACAGAAACTTATACCATACAGAACAATCAAATAGCATAAATTGATCATTTTCTTAGAAAGATCCAATATCTTCTTCCTTGGACTGATTCCAAACATAAAGTTCAAAACTGTGGGATCTGAAGGACCTCAATAACCAAAATACCACATCTGATAAAGTAGTTTTTAGTCAAATTGAAGCAACTTGATCTTTTTCTTTTGATTATTAAATTACTATTCATTCAGCTGATACCAAAGAGGTTGGAACAAGGCTTTGATGGTGATGGTATGATGTTCATGGTCCGTGGGTTATAGTTGAAGTGTGTCAAAACTGATTTCGTTTTCATGAAACCCAAGGTCATGCTATTGAACACACTAGCTAACATTCTGATCATAGGGAAAAAAACAAAACACACACTACCTAACATCTGAAAATACTCCAACATTTGGCATGAGAGTAGATCAAAACACCTTTTTATTTTCTTATGTTTACTCGATTCAATGATTAGAAGGGATACCTAATATAGCCAGCAAGAGGAATGTATGATGTATCTAGCCAACTCCAATCCTTCTGATAGTTAGAAGTCCCCCATCAATCACAGGTGGGATCTTCTTGACCCGTGTTACGTGGGTCAACAAAACTGAACTCTCTGTTAGATGGGATCTACTGAATGGAGTATCATCTTTTGGGGGATATCAGTATACCTTTAGTTACTCGTTCTGTGAACGATACTTTTTTATTGCTCTTTCAAATCTGAGCATGTCCTCATCATTCATTCTTGCATAATTTTGTCTTTTTTAATATGAGTTTTAGAGACACCCAAAAGGAAACTTGAACCTTCAATTTTTACCTCCTTTCTTCGTGGACTATACTTCTTATGTATAAGATTTGGCTGACATTTAATCACTAAAACAATTTATTTTGACTGAGGTTCTCCAACATTTTAACATATTTTTACTGCCTGTGTTATAGAACAATCAATTCATTGACATGTTCTGCCAAGAGTTGCTGAATGTAACAACCATTTGAGGAGAGGCAATGTCTGAATGAACTCTGTGAAGAAGATGTATTAGAAGCATATCTGTCAGGTGGGTTTTGTATAGAGCTCTTTCTTTAGATTCACCAATGACCCAGTCTTTTTCTTTCTTTCTTTCCTTTTTCCAGGTAAAATGTAGTCTTTGTTTTGGTATTATTGTATCGATTTGGTTGTAATCAGCTTTGACACATAAAAAAGAAGAAGAATTCATCAGGTTCCTTGTAGTTGTATGTAGTAGTATGGTGCCCATTTGGGTTGTAATCAGGTCTTCTCTAGTAGAAATAAATTTGTATGTCAATCAAAGTACATCACAGACTTTTGAAAGGAAAAAAGATTTGAAAATTTTCTATGCAGATACACCAGTTTCTAATTATTCAAATATAACCATACTATCTGTGAATCATTTCTGTATTTTCCCAAAATATTTGTAAAGACAATTATGAAAGGGAAAAAGAAAAACTAATTACTGATTTGATTGTTTAATAGAGATTAATCAAACTCTTTCCAGTACCCCGTTTCATAAGCCAACGTGAATCTACACATTGTTGGGTCTGATAAGCCACTGCAAGACCCCTCTAACGTGATATCCAATGTGATCAAAATAAAAAGGATTTGTGCGCTGGTGGCGATCTTATAATGGTGGTTTCTTTACACTTTTCACATGCTGACATATCTATCTTAATTTATGCATTAGTTCTACTACCTGAAAAAAAAAAAGATAATGTTAAACTTACCGTAAAATTTTACATAATTTTTTACCGAAAGTTAATCTTATGGTGGAATTATTTTTCAAAAACCCTCGCAATTCGCGGCCATCCCAAAGTGATGTGCATCAACCGTAAAAATTCTGTGGGCTTTTCGGTAAGCTTAACATCCCAGAAAAAAAAAATTACTGCGTTCCACAACCCGGTGGGCCCTGGCGGAGTTGGGTCTTCTTAGCGTGCGTCTCTCTGTTCAGTTCACTTGAGATCATGTAGCAACACAAAAGGATCCCACAACTTTAACCACTAAAAAAAGAGAAAAAAGATGAGCCCACGAAGTTCACCACAGGATCCTGTAGACCTATCGAACCATCGTGCTTCTCGTAACACCGAATTGTCTGGATATTTTCCTTGATGACCTTCTGAAGTCTAAAGTCTGAAGTCTAAATAATTATGTTGCTATCTGTTTTCTTTACTACTACTACTGTTACAGAGTGACATCCAAGCTTCGGTGTTAGCTCTCTGATGGCGGCGTTTAGAGGAATTTCTCGTATCTTCGGACAATACTCACGATCAAACCCTACATTTCATCCCCACCCACCATCTCAACTCATATTTCACAGAGGAATTGCTTCGAAGCTCTTCGTTGGAGGTAATAGTTGTTTTCCTTTTCTGCTCAAAACCAAATTTCATTTCTGTCGGTGATATCTTGTCTCGTTACCTATTTGTATTGTTTAAGTTCTTTACTCTGGTTTGTTGTCTCTAGGGTTCTAGAAAACTAGAGAGAGAGAGAGAGAGAGAGAGAGAGAGAGAGAGAGAGAGAGAGAGAGAGATTTCTGTTTCTAAAGCTTTCTTTGATCATGTCTTGACTTCCCATTATTTATTTTTGTTTCTTCTTTGCTGATGGTAGTTTAGTTTTTGGACAAATAGCCTGAACAGAAAACATAATTAGAACCAGATAGATGGATTTGCTGGCACTGAAGTAAAAGTACTAACCTGAAAATTGTAAAGGTGTAAAAATGAAAAAGGAAAAGAAAAAAAAAAAAAAAAACTTATTCGGATTTAAGGGGAAAGTTGATTTGAGAGAAGTGGAAGATTCAAACAAGAGAAAGAAAGTCATGAAATGTGGGAAAATTGTGGAAATTCGTCGGGGATGTATGGATACCCTTTGATTTGCCAGGAAGAAGATTCAAAATTCTTGTTTTTCAACCGATCCAGAAATTAAAAAATATGGAACAAACACTGGCTTTGGATGAGGAATTCTTTTCCTTGAAGGTGAGTTCTTCGTAAGCCAGGTTTCAAATTCTACCTGGTGAAATAGTGATGACTATTGGGTCTGAAACTCAAATAAACCAAGAAAAGAAAGTAAGGTCAGGAAGAACGACCATCAAATTCAAGACTGGTATGGTTCAGGAGAAGAGCTCTTAGAATACTTGGGCTCGTGATATTATGATAACCACAGCAAGATCTCGGCTTGTGAACCATGGTTGCAAGTAGTGATGACCCAATATTTTCTTACCACAAAAGAGAAAGAGATACTAAGAAGCTGACATCCATGTTCCGATAAGAAAACCCTGTAATTTACCAAACACAAAAGGCAACACTAATAGCCTAATTAGGAATGTCAACGGTAATTATCGGAACGGATAGTGCACTATCCGAATCTGTATCCAAAATTCGATCCGATATCCGAACGGATATTTTATTTCACAATTCGAATTCGTATCCGAAAAATTTGTCGAATATCCGATAATATCCGATTCGATCCGATAAGTCAATCCAATTCAGATATTATCCGAAATTTAATAATATGGAACTTAATTTTTACTATATTTGGACTTCTTTTTTCATTTTATTTATACTAATACCTATTATATAATATATTATATATAATTATATATATTATATACAATTTTAATGTATCATATATGATTTTTTTATATATATGTGATTTCTTATCGAATCGGATATTAGCGGAGCGAATTCTTTAATATCCGAATCCGTATCTAAAAAAAATATTCGATATCCGAATCCGATATCCGAAAATTCGAATACAAATTCGAATCGGATTCGAATTTTCGACTATCCATTGACATCCCTAAGAAATGGACTATCTAATTTGTTCTACTCTTATAACCAGTCATCTCTAACATTCATCAATTTTGGGAAGATGGTTTCTCGGTCTATGTTAGAACTTTTCATTAGTGTGTTTGTTCATACTCAACATTATGTCGTTGCACTATAACTGAGAACATAAAGGCAGGTTTGAGTTTCAAATGGTTAGAAGGCTAATTTGGCATTTGGAAGGAACTCCAAGAAAATGTTCAGAAGTAATGCATTAACAGTCGAGAGGTTTCAAGAACTAGTCATAGATGAGCTAATGCCAGGTAAAGTTGGATTAAGTATCCCCTTCTAACATAACTATTTCTTCTCTTCTCTTCCCAAAAATTACAAAACAAAAGAATAATTTTTTTCCCACCAGTCCAGCTTTTTTTAGGAGCTTTATTTGGACTCTCCAGTACCATCACGACAGAAGCAGATATTTTGTATTACTATAGTAGCTTTTGATTTATCTACCTACTATTACAGTTAAATTTGAGTATGAAGATTCAATTTAGTTGGTTTTCATCATTAATTTCAATGTAAAAAAAGAGAAATATATTTATTAGAATGTGTAGCAATTTGAATCTCATCTAGGGCCATAAGGAAAATGCCTCCTCTGCAATAAGACTTGAACACATGCTGCAGGAAAACACAGAAGCTTAGGGATCGACCATCTGATCTACTTGGATTTTTTATGTCAATACCCCATGATCTTCACTCTACCATAATATGATTATTGGGCACCCATTATTGGTAAGCGTGGAATAATATGATAAACCATTTTTTTCCTTATAAGCCTGATAAACAATAATGGTGGGAACTTTTATCATCCATCATCAACCAGTTGTATGTCCCATCATGTTCTTCATTGATTGAACATGAAACTGCTCCCACATATTAACTTTTCCCAGAGATGGAGGGACAAGTGTTGCTTCAAACTAATGCTAAAATAATCCATAACTCTGCAATTTCACATATTTTTCTCTTTCAGCAATTTGTGTGGTCAGATCCAACTCACCCAAATCCGCAGCCTGTTACATTTAAGTTTCATCTTTTCCTTGAACTTATTTGTATGGATATATCATATATTGCAGGGCTATCGTTCTACACAACCGATCAGACATTAGCAGAAGCCTTTTCAAAATTTGGCCAAGTAGTTGAAGGTGCGCTGCCCTGTGCCTACTGATTTCCATTTACAGTTATCTATCTGCTTTCAACTAACCCATTCGGAGCTAACATGTTTATTTTGCCAGCTAAAATAGTAATGGATAGAGTTTCGGACAGATCTAAAGGTTTTGGCTTCGTTACCTTTGCATCAGAAGATGAAGCCGAGAAGGCCATTGCAGAAATGAATGGGAAGGTTAGTTTCATTGTTTTCTTCTACGACTGCACAACAGCCAACATCACATTTTTTTTCCCTTCAAGAAGTTTTTAGGTTCCTACAGGCAGGTACTGAATTTTAATTTTTTTTATTTTTATTTTTGTGGGCAGACACTGAACGGACGCACTATATTCGTGGACATTGCAAAACTATCTAGGTCACAGTTGAAGGTTGAAATGCCAATAGCAAGAGGCCCTCCAGAACCTATCGCTGACAATTAACTGTGTAAATTGGATATTTACAATACACTATTGGGCAACACGTGTTTTTGCATGTGTACTAGTATTAGGAAGTTTAATATGTGAAAGTGATATTTATATTATCTAGACAATAAATTTTCTCTTCTTAGTTTGTACAAATGAGAGCATAATTTGTGAACGAGTAAAAGGAGAAGATTTTTTGCTTTTTTAGTATTAAACTTAATAAGAGGGGCAGGTCTGTTTTACATAGCTTTACACACCTATGTATGGGGTTTACATGGAGACGATTCAAGTCCTTTTCACGTATGAGTTCCATGTAGATCATCGTCTCGCGCTCCTATTTCGAATTACGCTCCCGTTTCTCGCGCTCCTTTTTTTACATGAGTTCCATGTAGCTTGAATTTAATACCATTTAACATTGATGCAGTTTTACCTCACATCAACTGCATGCTTTTTAACCGTGGGATACACTCTGCTTGCCATTCGTGCAGAGTGCATAATGTGCATTCCAGAATCAAATCTGTGTTCAGCTTGCAATTTTTGCAGTGTATCCCACGATTAGAATCTGTGGGGTCAAAATGGTAAACCGTGAGTCGTAACATTAGTTGCTGTTTGAGCTAATGTTAAAATTTGTTACACCAAATGTGCCTTTTAGTATAAAAATAAATTACAATTTTGATTATACGTTTTGCTTGTAGAAAAGTGGTAAGGGTAAGGGTAATTCTGAAGTTTTGCAAAATTTGAAGTTGTATGTTAATGGTATAGATGGATGTAAAAGACTTTGTAAGAATAAGTCAGGTCGCAACACATATACGTTGAGAACCAAAATTTTCTTGCATTTAATTTCAGCGTTATAGCACAACAAATAATCAGACTAAATAAGCCTTAAATCAATCAACAGAACGATGAATTTCTCGACCTAATCTACAGTTAGGGCAACCATACTCCCCAGTAAGCTGTTTTGCGTGAGTTATCAACTTTTAAACCTCAATCGGGTCCTAAGACAACACTCTAGCAAGAGCTCTCATGCATAAATAGTCGGCTGCCATCAAGCTAGTTTCACCTTACGTGGGGGAGGTCTTCGGAATAGGCTGATGAGATCGTCAACGCCCTGTTTAACAGAAACCACTAAAATGCTCAGATTTTGTTTTACTTTTGTGTTATCCTTCTCCATTGATTGTACAGATAAAATTATAAGATAAGATTGAGCTAGTATGTATACCCTGGTTGTGATAACAAGAAAACTGAAGAGCAAAATCAAATAAGATCCCAAAACTAGAAGCAAGAGCAGGTCAAATGTCACACTTGCCACCTGCAACAAGCGTAAAACTAAACTGGTTAGGGCTTTCATATATATATGTACATATATGGTACACATGACATGACATCAGAAGTTTTTGAGATTCTTCAACAAGACTATCATTGAGGATATGGTACACATGACATCAGTACCTGATATATGTTAAGCGTGGCTTTGGTAGAATCGTAGAAAGTAAACATCCCATCGAGTACCTCATGCTGCACATTGACCTCGACAGTATGTTCTGCTAACTCCTGACAGCAAAAGGAACTGGATTGAAGCTGGAGTGTATTGCTACTTATATTGCAAGAATAAAAAATCGGTGCCACAGCAAAAATTAGAACGGTGAAAGTGCAGGAGCACGGCAGAAGCAGTTATTGTAACATGAATAGCGGCATCTTGCAGAGCGATTGATATAGGGAACTCTTCCTCCATAGTTCACTGTCCTGATATGAAATGCATAAGCTTCTAATATTATTCAAAATGATTGATCAGTAGCATGATTTGTTAGTGTAATCAATATCTCTTTGTTGGGTATTTTAGGTGACTTGGGGTGGTTATTTATATAAATTCATCACTGTTCTCTCGTAAGTCGTATCCTTCACCATTGTGACTTCTCTAATATCTTGGTTTACTGATCACAAAAGAAATATTCTACTATTTCTGACAAGTGATGAGAAGGTGGTTGTTAGAAGCATTCAACACAAGAACCAGCAATCATAAAGGAATACGACAAACCACCAATTAAACAAGTACATAGAACAAAACTTGTATGGAGTAGTGAAACCTTTTTCAGTGCCGAGATAAACGGATCATTCTTCGAGAGAAATGGTGCCACTCGAGGTGTTCGTGACAAAAGGTCCAACCATGAGTTTATGTACGAAGGACTGACAGCCAAACTACTATTGTCGGCGAAGATCTCAATGTTCTTTCCCTGGTGCCCATAAATATGCCTCTGCATGAAACGAGGAAATTTAATACAAGCAAGTGAAGTAACTAGAGAACTGCAAACTGTGCTACTCATGAATGGAGAGAGATGCCAGAACAACAAAATCTAATCTGCACAATTTCAAAATTAGAATTTCTAGTTAACTTTGGCTCCTGGATGTAATACACAAGAGATGAAGCACCAAATCTCAAAACTCCTTGCAAAAAGAGAGCCTGTTTACAATTGTTTTAGCAGTTGTTTCGTCGATGTACTGCCCACTGCTGTACAGAGTCTACTTCTGCCCTACCATGTCAGTCTTCCACATTGAGAGGATAGACTGCATAGTAATATTGTCATTTAAGTTGCAGACTTTCCCTTCAAGATATTTCTTAGTACTTCCATTGAGAAAATCCTATTATTCATAAGAACAAATTATACAATGTCCACTCCCAGTTTGTGAGTAATGATGAAATGGAAGAAAAAACAAGAATTATAATCCACAAAATGTGAAAAATATCTTACAGCAAGACTTTCGGCAACTAACTTGACACTTCTGAGAATTGCAGTTTCATTCACATTTTGCCTGGAGCAAAACCCAAACGTAAGCAATAATGAATATCCATCTTAGTAAAACAGAATGTTTAACTAGAGGAAAAGAAGGATTTATTATATACCTGCCATCATAAAGACCTCCAGTATTTTCCAATAATTCAGGTCCAATAGAACGTTCAGAAAGTGTTACAGCCGTAACTCTTAGCCTTGAAAACTGCTCATGCTCCCAAGCTACCTACAGCATGGTCAACAACTTTACATGCCTCGTCCATACAGTGGAATCCTATTATAGGAGCAAAGTGAAAGCACTGAACACCAATAGCGACAGTTTTTCAACTCATTATTGGTTCACACTTTGACAATACAAAACCCTTGTTCCGTCCAGGCAATACATAATTCAGCAGCTTCATAGATTACTATATGAATAAGTTTAGGAAGTAATATGACCTCCACTAGGGTGGAGGAAAATGGAAATCTAAGACAGTCAGCAGTCTACCCAAGACCTCCAGAGGTGCCAAAAACTGTCGAGAGCGACTTATTAACATGGTAAATCACCAAAAGTTATAGATTAAATTAGTTTTCTGTGTGAGGCATTGTATGAATAGAATCAACTTCGCAGTTTGCTTGAATAACTAGGCCTTCAGGGATAATAATTCAGTGAAACTACAGGGAATCTGGATTACAATCTTTAAGTATTGAGATCGATCACAAAACACAGATCAGACAAATCTACTTACTCGTGGATTTGAAATATTTATCTTTTTGTGCTTAAGACCGACTTTAACTCCCAATTCATCAGCCACATCTGAAAAACTCTGCCAGAACAATAAATTAGTAAAATCATGAAGAGGTTCAGCTCTATATAATTTTAAACCATCTCTATAACCTTTTGTCTTTCCTGCTGCAGTAGTCAACTTACTTCAAACACTTGCTTTATGTAGGCGTTTTCTGGTGGCTTAGACACATGAACCCATAACTCTCTGTCCCACGAACCAATACTATTCAAGCAAACAGCATAGTCAATACTCTCACGTAACCGTTGATCAAAACTCCGGAGCCACTGTCAAAAGGAAGAAAAACAAATATGTGAACCACGTTAAGAAAAGCTAAAAGACAAATTAGGTAAACAGATGGAAAAGAAAAAACTGCAATTAAGAAGAGCTAAGCACCTTAAAAGTTCCATTGTAGTTGTATGGTCCACCAGATGTTAAACCAAACAGTAAATTGTATTTTCCTCTTGTTCTTGGATTTGAATAAAGAGGAGAGAATAACCTTGCAATTTCTAGAAGTGCTACAACTCCACTTCCACTACTATCACTTCCAACCGATAATGCCTACAAGTATAATACCCAAAATCTATACACAGTCCAAAGAGGATATAATTGGAGTGTAAAATTTATCATCTTTACATACCGGTGCTGCACCAAATGTGTCATATGAAGCAACTATAGCAATAGTTGGGAGTTGATTAGTATCCCCATCTGCTTTTAGTCCTGGCAACCATCCCTGTTACATATTGTAATTTCATGAGTTTCATTTTAAAAAGAGTACAAAGTGATACAATAAACAAGTAATCTCAACATATGTCTGCTTACAAGAACAAATTATTAATCAATAATTCAGTTTTACATGGGGAAGCATTTAACTTTTAAACATAATTTCTCTATAAGATGGCTTCTCCCTTAAAATAGGAAGAACAGGTTCAAGATGCATAAGACAATTATTAAAAAAAATAAAGGAAATCAAGAAAATCATTTTATAATGAAGAACAAATTGCACTGCCAAAAAACACAGACAGCATATCACGATTGTATTATGTCGCAAGTATGAATAAGAACATCAATAAAGAACAACTGAAGTCCAAAAACCAAATAACTCCTATTTTGGATGATGCAATAATACTACACAAATTCTATCTCCTGCGTACTTCTTATATTCTAGCTCTAAGGATACTAGTATAATATTTACAAGTTACAACCACTGTAAAAGAGGGAGGGACCTGAATGTTTGTGATCGTGGGAGACGTTAATTTCTTAGGTTCTGGTGCAGAAACAACAAGCTTGTATCTGTAACATTATACAAGGAAATATGTAATTAGATAGGCCCAATATCGTAGTCCACAACTATGGAAACATCACATTCCAAAATAAGATCTATAAAACAGTAGCTAACAAAAGCTAAACATTTCTACAAGTATGGGTTGACAGGCAACACAGTATGCAAATTTGCAGGATATGATAAAATAAGATAAAATCTTCAACGACAAATAGAAAATATAAATATCATTCAAAAGAAACCGAACAGGTCCCAACAAATTCCAGGATAATATGGAAATATGGAATAGTCCAAATGAGTGGAGAAAGTGGATTAAAACCCTGAATTGAATTATCAAAGCATGAGTTGTTCATGCCATAGGTTCCACCTCATAACAAAGAAAAGAAAAAGATAAGATGGCCTTTTACACAAATTCATTTTTTAAACAGAGTTGTGTGTGTGTGTGTGTGTCTGTAAAATCTTTTTCCCAGATAAGCAATGAAGATTTTGTGTATATAAATTGCACTGATGAATCCTTTAAGAGGCTTTAATGTTTAATAGGATATAGGATAACGTAAACCTCTACTCTTTCGTACAAATTTACGATATGGGGATAAAAAGAACATGAGCAAAAGGCAGGAGGCGGTTTTTTACTCAAACATGTTTAAGACCTCATATTCATCCCATATGAAACCTCTCACTGCATCCTGTTATTGTTATGATAAACTGGATAGTGTTTATGAATATAATTGAGTGATTGAATTAATCTTTTTAGTGAGCATATTTTAAAAGGCAGTATTATTTCCATGGTGTTAAGACATGTAATAGCCTGTTTAGACTCAACCATGTCATCTTGGACTCACCAAAGTCCGCATAAAAAACCTTTCTGACTCCAAAATCAGGATTATACTGTCTTGGCCTTGGCAGTAATCAAGGTGAATAATAAATAGGATACCTGGAAGTGTTGGTGGGTGAATTTAGTGGTGTAAAACTGCTTGTTTTATGCTTGGTGAGAGGCCAAGGTAAACCACTTCCTTTGTGTGATGCCAAGAAAGTGCTAATGGTATGCCATATAAACATATATTTCCCTTTATGAAATGGACCAAAAGTTATTATCTTTCTAATGTTTCCTAACTTTATCATTTCACTCTTTTTTTTCCTTTCTTTAGAACTTATGTTTCTGTGGCATTGATAAAAACATGTGTACGAGGCTCCAGCCCCAGGCATTGAGGCTCATGCACTATCGGAGTGCCTTGTTTCACACATCCGGATTTACAAAATGCAACCACTACTAGATCAACTGTGGTCATGATTTTATTCCTTTCATTGAAAACAAACAACTTATACAAATCCATCTTATCATAAAACAGAAATATTATCACTCAGCCAACTGATTAGAGCATGTAAAATTGTTCTAGAGACCTCTTGAGGTCAGATTGGTAATATATCAACTAACCCGCCAGTGGTTGCAGTAGCAGGCTGACCTGTAGCATCATTCCTTTTGACTTCCACTACTACGGCATCAATCTTTTCATCCTCAAAAGCAAAATACACGGGGTACTGCAAAAGCGCACACTTTATTTAGTATGAATTCTAAAAGTTCATGACACCGAGAAAAATTATATCAGAGTTTGAATTCCACGTCAAAATCAGAAATATAAGACACAAGCTATCAATGTGCCATTCTACCAGCAAAAGAAGCTGTCAGCAATCTTACCAAGAGGAAAAAAGAATGCTGCAAAAGCAATTAACAGCCCAAGTTGCCCAACAATTATTATGTGATACACAAAAAGTGTAAATAAATGATCTCTGTTTTCACTCACAGGTATGTTGGCATGCACAAGTAAATGTTCCAGCTCAGGTAATAAGTTTCCAATCTTTCCTTCAACATAGGTTTGTCCACCTGCATCTCCTTCTTCCTGGTGTCTAGGACTAAACTTCTGTGGGAGAAAAAATAATAAGCCCCCTAATGGCTGCTTCCGCGTAATGTAATCTGCAGATTCATTATTACAGGAGGTAGGAGCAATTTCAAATAATGTATCAAAGAAGAACCATAAAATTTACAATCAATAGGTATAAGGAGTATTAAGTTGTAATATTAACAGGTCAGCAGTTGATAAATTTGCGTGTTTCAAACTATTTGACCGAATTATAAATCATTTCAAAAGCCTACCAGTTGAAATATCAAAACAGTAACACCTATACTCGCAAAACCTGTTATTTCTCAGTTGTACTATTTGAAAAGTAAAATGCATATCTAAACACTACTTTATCTTGGTCATCGAACTAGAGTTTAACAGCAATGTACTACAGACCGGTACTGACCCTGTTCCGATTTAGTCCAAGCAAAACTTATAGCTATACAGTATAGTCGCCACTTCAAACCTTGTAAAAAATATAACCTTAGCAACCGATCAAAAAAAAAACTAATATAATATTAGCTTATAGCTTCTTAAAAACAGCTCCACTTAAGGAACGGAATTTGATATTCAACATTGTCCCCCACTAGTCAAACAAACATCAAACAATTTGGTTGGCGTGAAAATGCAACAACATTAATGAGATAACTATTTAGCTTCTTAAAATAAAAGGCCACATTTCACGAAATAACGAATAACAATTCGCACAAGTTGAAGTTTAGATCCAAACATCCAGAAACCGCAACTGATAAACATTGAAAATCTCCATGAATGCAACGTAACGTAAGCTTATCTAGAATTACGCGAAGTTCAGCAAAAACAACCTAAATTTGATAACTACGACTGAAAATTTAAGCTAAAAGAAAGACATACATACCTCGAAGAAAAGTGATGTTCAGTTCTCGAACAGGAATCATAACGACAGTACGCGAAAGATCCGCTCCAGGAACGAATGGAGAAGAAGTGGCGTGATGATTCAGGCTGGCGAGACGAGATCCAAACGGAATACCAGAGATATCGTATTGAATAAGCCGATAAACATCAACGACCGTCGCAGCGTCACAGAGTTCGACACAAGCGACAAGTATAAAGACCATCGCAATAACCGAGTAAACAGATTCAAGCATCTCTCTTTCGCACACTCTTCTCCCCGCCATTGACAAGAGAAGTAGAGAGGGAGAGAAAGAGGGAGAGGGGGAGGAGAATTCTAGGGTTTAAGTTATGGATCTGGTTTTGATCTGAAATAATACTATATTAGCGCGGCAGGAACAGAGTTATTATTTCTCTGTGTTTTTCTCTGTTGTCTACTTGTTGGTCTTCACTTCAGTAATAAAACCAAGGAGTTTAGTAGTTTACTTTACTGCACCAGTCGTTCGTAAAAGGAGATCATCAGTATAGAGCGTGAGCGAGTATCGCGCGTGAGAGAGTGTGACCCAAACCCGTCTACGCGTCGAATCGGATTAGAACTTTAGACGGGAGTGCGGTTTTGTTCACCCACGGGTTATATTTGGACAATCTCTAGCGTCTAGTGTTATATGGTCAAATCAAATGATAATAGCAAATGAAGAAAATTGCACTTAAAAATGATGCCACTTTTTTTATGTGTTCATGAGGATCAATAAACAAAGAACAATTCTAAATTTACACCAGTTGCTACAGCAACTGCAATCCAATAGTGGATGTGTAAATTCCATACACTCTCGTGAATTTCACTTATTTCAAAGTGATTTGCGCTCACTATGAATGCACTTTTCTATAAGTGTTGTTGGTGTTGTTGTAGTTCCATAACCAAATAAAGGAATAAGTAAAAAAAAAAACGTGTCAATTAGGGTAGGTTGTAAAGTGTTGACGTTGATAATACATGTTTGGGTTTAAATCCTAATTGTATCAAATAGATCTGAAAATATTGAAAACGTGCATAATTTAGGAGCGGCCAATATTTTGTATCATTGACAGTGAATCCTTTTATGCTTGTAGGTTTGTAATTTTTTTCTCACATGTGTGTTGCCTTATGGCAAGTCTAGTTGGAATTCTTTAATCCAAATTCCTTTATCCATGAGGGTATGGATTAAGGGATCCATGGTTGCTAATGGTAGAATAATCGAGAATCCCTCGATAAAGAGAGAGAGAGAGAGAGAGAGAGAGAGATAGAGAAAAATAAAATAAAATAACGTTGTTTAAAAACAAAAAACTTTGGGCGGTCATCTGGTGTTTTCTCCACTAAGGATTCGCATTTTAGTAAAAAATTGAATGAATTAGTTGATTAAGAGATCCCACTAGCAAGACATATATGAAAGGATCCAACTTGACTTTCCCTTATATCCACCTATTAGTAAAGTTTAAGCTTTTTTGCCATTGTTTTTTACTTATAACTAAGCAATAGTCCCATCATAAAAATAAAATAGAAAACCAAATGAATGAAATATATAAACTAATAAATAACCAACCTCATATTAAAACACTACAAAAAGCTTATGGTTACATAAGGTAACAAAAAAATTCGACCAACATTTCTATTGTTGTAACGCAGCTCTCTTTTAAGCCAAATTTTGACCAATATGGTTACTAAGGACAAAAATAATTTCTTTAAGATTCCGCAAATGGTTACGTGATCAAAGGGCCTTTTTTTTTTAGGATGGTCTTCTTATCGTGTAGATTAAAATAAACTCTTCAATCATTTTCATATAGCTCACACGGGGTAAGAATAGGTAGAGTATATATTAATAATGAAAAGGGTCGTGTGGAATTAGAGTTGTCCATAACAAATTACAAAAGGTTACTGCTAAAGGAGATCCTCAAAATATTAGGGGGATGGACAAGATAGAGGTGAACTAAATTGTTTAAGTTGGTTAGGGGGATGGATTTAATTTTAATTAGTTTTCTGTTCCTCAATTACAGATTGTCCATGAATATCATCGAACACTCAAATTTTTTTAGTATTCTTCTCTATAATTTTTATGGATAATTTGATATATATTTTTTTAGTTGAATTGATTGGATCAGTAAACCCAGAAAAAAAAAACCCAAATTTATGTTTATGACCCTTATGATTAGTTTTTCCTTTGATTTTCCTCACATAAAGGGGACAATTTTGTTGATTCTAATATTTGCTTCTTGATTGATAGACCATATCTTCATGAAGTTTGATTAGTTCAATCGGTTAGTAAAATTTGTTGTCGACAAAAAAAATAAAAATAAAAATATGGATAAAAATATAGGTTTTTTTTAGATCAGATCTGGTTGAGTTTTGTGGTGGTGGGGTTTTTGGTTTTTTTGAATCTGGGTTGTTGGGGACGGTGGTGATGGAGGCAGTGGTGGCGGTGGTAATGGATATATCGGGTGAGATGTATTTTTAATGGCAGATGTGTAGTAAGCTAGAGAGAGAAAAAGGAGGAAGAAGGGTCACCGTGATGGAGAGGGGAAGATAAAAAGCTGAAAGCATTCAGCCAAGCCAAGAAGATAAGTCGGCTCAAAAGTATTTTAAAGCTCACCATGTGTTGTTGTGTCCACAATTGAAAAATAAAAAACCAACGGTCAGGATGAAGTAGTCTTTATTGGATGATATAAGTGGAGCTATATATCCAACCTCTTTTCTCTTTGAATATAATCGGTAGCAATGTTTTAAAAACCGGACCGATCATCGAACCGGAGAAGGCATTGGGTTGGGTCAACCTGGTCTGACCAGTGGGTTGACCAGTGGGTCAACTAAACCACATAGTTATAAAAAATGAGAATGAAACGTAACTTCACATGTAGCACAGTTGACAAATTTGATTTTAAACTAACTATAGATCTTGTGTTCAAAACTCCACAATAGCATTATTTTGGAAAACCATTAAACTCACTAGTCACTAGGTAGTATATTAAGTTATAACACATACTCAGTAAAACAACTTTAGTACAAATGGTATAGGCTTCCTAAGTTTTATTAGGTATCCTAGGTTTAAATCTTGTTGAATGTATTTTTTCAAATAAAAAAAAAATATATTACACTAAACTAACCCAGTCAAAAAATTGGGCGGTTTGCCTGGGTCATCTGTTTAACCGGCTGGTTTGACTGGTTTAATCATAAAAAGCTGCTTTTTGAAGAAAATACTGGGTTGATGTCGAACCAACCCAATTTTGTTACTGGTTAACCGGTTTACCGGTTCAACCGACCGGTCCGGTCCGATTTTTAAAACATTGATCGGTAGTGTTATGGTTACTGAAAAACTTATAGCATAATCTATAGAAATGAATAATTTTGGGTTTGACGCAAATCACGAGGGTATATGATACAAATCACGGGGATGTATGAATACACACTACCATTAGATTTTCATTATGTAGGTTTTTCTGTAGGATTATGCTATAAGTATAGCATTATCTGGATTTAATTACTCCCGTGTCAGCAAATAACTTTTGTAGGTTAAATAGTAAATGTAGAAAGGCTGTGTAGCATACGTGTTACGTACACATAGGTAGTATCAGGGATGGTCTTTTAGATGGATGACCTGTGTGGGCCATCTATACTATTATATAAATGGAATACCCCTTCGAGGTAGTTATTTCGTTGGATGGCCTCACTTTTTATCAAATGCCAAAAACTACCCTTGCATTGAATGAAAAATAATTTTGTTTTGAGATTTCCAATTTATCTAAAGAGGGTATTATTGTCAATACGTAGAGATCTCCACTCACCTAC
>MVGT01002978.1:1237186-1270939 GCA_002174775.1 Macleaya cordata
TTTTTTATGTTTCTAACTACAATTTTCTTTTTGCATATGCAGGATTAAGTTGGATATAGTATTAGAATTTCAAATACTACAAGTACAGATTGGTGAAAGAAAAATGACTAAGTTTTCGGTTTAAAATAGATTCATGAATTATGTTAGTTCGCCTAATTTTATTGCATTTGAAAATATGTATTTAACTTCAATATTGAAATCTTACCCATTTAGATAATATAATTTATTTATTAATTCACACCACAAAATAATACATTTGAAAAAAATTATCGACTAATACGCGTTATGCACGCGCATCGCGCGTGCCTTGGGGCTCGTCACTCATCAAAGCATTTCCCTTTGGATAAGAGCCGTTGGATGCTATTAGCACGGTGGCTAGAGAGTCGTTCGTGCTGGGCGGGAGATAATTAAGGAGTGATGTTAGGCGGGAGTTTTGAAAAGTTTTAAACAGAGAGCGTGCGTGGTGAGCGGCCGCTGCGGGATTATTACGCTACATATAATTAGGATATAAAAGTCGTTATACAATTTGACAAGGGTATAATAGTACTTTCGCATCTAAAAGGGTCGACTTTTCTTCTTTATATATTCTAATTCTGTCTGGATTTTCCTCTCACTAACAAATCATCAGTCGATTCTCCGTCTCTCGACTCTTCTCTCAACCGAAGACGTACGCAGAGCATCATTGGCGCGGTGATTTATCTTCTTTTATCACCGTAAGTGTCTCTCTCTTTAACATCTCTCTTTTTTTCTTTGATTCTCTCACTATAAATCTCTTCCATTCGATCTCTATCGTCTCAGTTTCTCACAGTCCGATACACAGGACTCTCCAGTCTCCATTTCAGAAACTCTAACCCTAACGGAGAGTGGTGGTGGCCGTGGTTGTGGTGGGCTGGTGGCTGCGGTGGAGCCTCTATTTTGGATGGTAATGGAACCCTAAAAATCATAAAGTAACCTAGATGTCTTTCTTCTCTTTTTCTCACAGTCGGATTCTCAGGATCTCCATTCCGGAAACCCTAACCCTAACGGAGCGTGGTGGTGGTGGGTTGGTGGCTACGGTTCAGCCTCCATTGGATGGTAATGGAACCCTAAAATGATAAACTAACCTAGATGTCTCTCGTCTCAGTTTCTCACAATCGGATTTTCAGGACTCTCCATTTGGGAAACTCTAACCCTAACCCTAACCCTAATGGAGATTGGTGGAGGTCGTAGTTGGGGTGGGCTGGTGGCTACGCTTGAGCCTCCATTTTGGATGGTAATGGAGACCTAAAAGTGATAAACTGACTTAGATGTTTCTTCTGGATGTTTAATTTTTTTACCTGTCCTCTCTCTCTCTCTCTATATCTATCCCTATCTGTTTGATTTTCTCTTTGTCTGATTACTGTCGTTTTAAGGATTAATTGATGCGTTTTCTGCATCTTATCAGGGTTCTCTCTCTCTCTCTCTCTCTCTCTCTCATTTTCTATTTGTTATCTCTGATAATAAATATTAGGTGAATAGAATTTATTCTGCCAGTTGTTTGGTCTTTCATTATTTTTGTTGATTTTATTATTGCACTAATCTTCAATGCTTCTACCTTAGGCTTGTTTAGATTTTTTTTGATATGTTTAATCATTTGAACCAGTACTCGTATCAAGTTTGTCTTTAAAGAGACCTCAGATCAATTTATTTATTTAAGTTAGGCACCAATTACTTGGCAGTTTTTTGATATTCACATCATTTTAGGCTTGTGACTTGCGAGGTACAATTGCGAGGATAGTTTACCTTTAGTGCCAATTGAATAAAAATCTTGAGAGCTGACTTAATATTAAGTTTGGTTGTTTGGCTGATTATTTGTTGCATCTCTTATAGTTTTTATTTGTTTGGTATCTTTTAAGCTATATTTTGGTATATTTGAACCTCCACTAGCACCAAACTAGTATTTTGAGAAATGTTGGATTGGCTATGTTTCGTAACATTGTTCTATGACAAGTAGAAGCAATTGTAGGAATTTGTTCACTGTTTGGTGCCAATTAAATTGAAAACCTTGAGAGCTATTTTGATATTTAATTTTGGTTGTTTGGATTGTTTTTCGTGTATCTTTGATTTTAAATGTTTTAAGTTGTTTCCGAGTTCTTAAGTATTGTACATGTGTCTTATTTAAAAAGGGTAAAAATGATTTCAATTGCTAGTTTTTCAAGAAGCATGGGATCTGGTTAATTTGTTTTGGCACCTACCAAAACTAAAATAGTGACAGCTGGTTTGGTATTAATGTTATTCTAGGCTTTCAATAAGCTATAGTGCGAATCGAGTTATTGTTTGGGGCCAATTACTTCAAAATATTATTTCTACTTCTATGTAGATTATTATTTGTTTACCTTTATTTAATTTTCTTTTATTGATTTTATTTATCTTATTTAAATATACTTCGTACTTGGAACCACTAATAGTATCACGCTATCCTTTCAAGAAATGTGTGATTTATTTTTTTTGGAACCAACCAAAACCAAAATGTTGATAGCTAGTTTGATATTCATATCATTCTAGATTTCAAGTAGCAACCATGGGAACTGATTTTATGTTTGGGCCTAATTAAATTTCAAATCTTGAGTTATAGTTTGATTTTGAGTTTATTAATATTTTTTCCTTTGTATTTTTATTGTTTTATATCTTTTAAGTTTTTCTTTTTCTTTTCTAAATATTTTTGATTTATTTATCATTTGAACCACTAGTCTTTCAATAAACTTTAAGAGTTAGTTAGATGGGTTATAGTTTGATATTAAGTTTAGTAGTTTGAGTGATTATTTTTTTTCCTTTTCTGTGTATTTTTTAGTGTTTTATATCTCTGAAGCGTTTGAGTTATAGTTTTATATTAAGTTTAGTAGTTCGAGTGATTATTTTTTTTCCTCTTTTCTGTGTATTTTTAGTGTTTTATATCTCTTAAGCCTTTTCTTTTCCTTTTTTAAATATTTTTTGATTTATTTATCAATTTGAACCACTAGTTGTATCATACTAGTCTTTCAGGAAATTTTGAGAACTAGTTTGATGTTTAGTGTGATCTTTCTTCATCTTATGTTAAATATACTTGAATCACTACTAATATAATGCAAGTCTTCCAAGACATGCAATTTTTTTTGGCACCAACTAAAACCAAATTGTCGCTAGCTAGTTTGATATCCACATCATTCTAGTCTTCCAAGTAGCAATCGTGGGAATTTGTTTTTTGTGGTGCCAATTAAATTTAAAATCTTGAGAGATAGTTTGATATTAAGTTTTGTAGTTCAGCTGATTATTTTTTTCCTTGTTTTTTTTTTAAAATTTTTATTTGTTTATATCTTTTAAGCATTTTCTTTTCTCTTCTCTGCATTTTTTATTTTTTTTTTCAATCATTTGAACCACTAGTTTTATCATGCTAGTCTTTTCAAGGAACTTTGAGAGCTAGTTTGATATTTAGGGTGATGGTTTGTTTGATTATTATTTGCTTACCTTTATTTCTTTCTTTCTTCTTCTTTTTGTTGGTTTTATTATCTTATTTAGATATACTTGAACTACTAGTATCATGCTTGCCTTACAAGAAATGTGCAAATTTTTTGGCACCAACGAAAGCCAAATTGTCGCTAGCTAGTTTGATATCCACATCATTCTAGTCTTCCAAGTAGCAATTTTGGGAATTTGTTTTTTGTTTGGTGCCAATTAAATTTAAAATCTTGAGAGATAGTTTGATATTAAGTTTTGTAGTTCAGCTGATTATTTTTTTCCTTGTTTTTTTTTTAAATTTTTATTTGTTTTATATCTTTTAAGCATTTTCTTTTCTTTTCTCTGCATTTTTTATTTTTTTCAATCATTTGAACCACTAGTTTTATCATGCTAGTCTTTTCAAGGAACTTTGAGAGCTAGTTTGATATTTAGGGTGTTGGTTTGTTTGATTATTATTTGCTTACCTTTATTTCTTTCTTTCTTCTTCTTTTTGTTGGTTTTATTATCTTATTTAGATATACTTGAACTACTAGTATCATGCTTGCCTTACAAGAAATGTGCAAATTTTTTGGAACCAACTAAAACCAAAATGGTAATAGCTAGTTGATATTCACATCATTCTAGTCTTTCAAGTAGCAATCATGGGAATTGGTTTTTTGTTAGGAGCTAATTAAATTTCAAATCTTCAGTTAATAGTTTGATATTAAGTTTAGTAGTTTGGGTGATTATTATTTTCATTTTCTTTGTATTTTTAGTGTTGTTTTATCTTTGAAGTTTTTATTTTTTATTTTTCATTATTTTTTATCTGTTTATCGTTTGAACCACTAATTTTATCATGTTGGTCTGTCAAGAAACTTTAAGAGCTAGTTTGATGTTAATTGTGGTTGTTTTTAGTGTTTTTATCTTTGAAGTTTTATTTTTTTTTCATTATTTTTGATCTGTCTATCGTTTGAACCACTAGTTGTGTCATGCTGGTCTTTCAAGAAACTTTGAGAGCTAGTTTGATGTTAAGTGTGGTTGTTTGGTTGGGTATTGTTTCTATGCCTTTCTTTCTTTCTTGTCGTATTTGTTTATTTTCTTGATCTTATTTAAATATACTTGAACCACTATTGGTATCATGCTAGTATTTTTAGAAACACGTGGTTGGTTAATTTTTTTGGCACCAACTAAAATCAAAATGTTGTTAGCTAGTTTGATATCCACATCATTCTAGTCTTTGAAGTACACGTAGCAATCACGGGAATCATTTTTTTGTTTTATGCCAATTAAATTTAGAATCTTGATAGATAGTTTGGTATTAAATTTAATTAGTTCAGCTGATTACTTTTTCCTTGTCTTTTTATTCTATTTGTTTTATATCTGTTTAGCCTTTTCTTTTGCTTTTCTCAATATTTTTGATTTATTCAACATTCGAACCACTAGTTAAATCATGCTATTATTTCAAGAAGCTTTGAGAGCTAGTTCAATGTTTATTGTGGTTGTTTTGGTTGATTATTGTTTATATATTGGTATTCTTCATCTTATTTAAATAAACAAAGTAGTCATTGAGACTTACAGTATTGATTACACCTACCTGTAAAGAAAGTTTCCTCAGATTCATTCTCCTTTATTGGTCGGAATTGCTTATATTTGAGTTTCTCTTGGTGAGTTTGTACGAAGATGAGTGTACGATATGCAAGCAATTATATGATTTATGAGATGAGGTTCTTGTGATTGGATGTTCACACCTGGTTAGTGGTATCAATGGGATTGTTAGATTTCAAATTTTACGAAGCTTGGAATTCTTGGTTTGTTTTTTTTGCAATGATAAAGGCCATGTTCTCAACTTTATCTCTCTTTTATTATATGTCTATTTTATCATTCAAACATTGTTTTGGATGTGGCTCTTCGGAATTCAGCATATATCTTGGTTTAATCTGATTTATCGTTTTTCGTTCTTAAAATCCTTTTACCCCGATCTGCGATGGTATTCCTTTTCAATTTAGTATGTCGTCGATTGATTAATATTCTTTTAGGGTTTTAACATGTATGGTGTTCAGTTGAATTTTGAGAATAAATGTTCATCGTTTAGTAGTCATGCCAATAGTTTCCTCCTTTTAGGACATGAGAGGTTATTATTTATTCATTAACATTTTGTCGATCAATCTGTAAGAGTTCTCTCTCTCTCTCTCTCTCTCTCTCTCTCTCTCTCTCCCTCTCTCTCTCTCTCTCCCTCTCTCTTTCTCTCCAAATACAAGTTCTCTTGTTAGAATCATCTGAACCCTATAAATGTTTCTTATGTCCTCCTTATAAGTAACTAAAGAGATTATTTCTTGATTTTCCAGAAATATGAAATGTAGCTAATAATATTTTTTCCAGGATGAGGTTTTCTAACTCTCTCCCCATTGACTTTGCTGTATCTCTCCTTTAATATATTCTATAACACCACAGATGATTAATATGTGACAGTAAGTGAAGAGCTGTACAAAAAGCTTCAATTAGGTATTTTTAAACTTTGTGCTACATATTTATATATTTAATATATTTTCAATTTCTCAATGATTTATATTTAACTTTATGCCTATTAATCTGTCCACATGTTTTTTATTATGTATTCATATTAATTAATAAAGAAATGTCAAAAGTGCTGATTCTGTGGGTTAGGATGTGAACATTTCTTGAGTGAGGTATTTGTGTATTTTGCTTATGATGATATATTATTAGGATATTTGAAAAGAGAATATGCATTTTGATTATGATATACTAGGACTGTTATGATCCACAACTTGTTGGAAAACTGTTAGCTGAACATCTCTCTGTTTGGAACTTCCTTTGTACATTTTTTTGTATGAATTTTGATTCCATTATTTGTGCAAAACTTCAATAGTAGATTGATTTTCAGAAACATTTCCCGAAACTGAGGATTGAAGATGCAATGGAGTCATTGATTTTCAGAAACATTAATCTCAGTGTAATATTAATGAAAATATGCTCTCTCTCTCTCTCTCTCTGTGTGTGTCTCGCTCTCTCTCCCCTATTAACGTTTGTTTCATTCTTATTCTTACTTCAGGGGTTGAGTTTATGCATCAATTAAAAGTGATTATCCAGTTGTTCGAAACAAATTCCAAAGCATGTAAGGAGTTGAACGTCTTTGTAAGCTTACAGTGAGTCGCAAGTTGCCAACAGTTTTCCATCATATATTGCCTCGTTTAAGTTGTTTGTCTAATAAGTATCTAACCTTCATCACTTTTTATTTTTGTATAAATCTACTTATACTGTGCATTGTAAGGTAACCAGTAACCACTGAATTACAACGGGTTTCTAAAATTACTCGCTTTGGAATCATTTTGCTTCTGAAGTTTATCAGCGCCACTACCAATCAGATAAGAAAAGAAAGTCACTTGGACTTCTGTACCTTTTAGATTGTTTGCATCAATGTTCACCTTTGCATCAGTTGCTACACACTTGCAGCCGCCTATGAGCCCATTGTAAGATGAGAAAATCCAATTGCCTGAAAATGATATATAGTTCAATGAGTGTAGTCAGTCATCTCTTGAGCATGAGGTCATTAATCTTGAATAGTATGTTCCAATGATTTGACAGTTTGACCTAGTTGACTCAATCTGAACGTTCAATATAAACTTGAATTGTTGAATTTAATGAAACAATAGAAAATGGAACATCGGAATCCTGTTTGCAGTTTTTTGCAGACAATGAGATATCTTTCACTTGCAAACTTGATCAACTGAAAGACTTGGACACTCATGGTATGAAATTTTCATGTGTTATGACATTTCTATGTTCTATAGTATTTTGAACTGCATATTACTTTGTATGAATACATTTAAATTGATGTTTGGTGTTTCAGAACTCATTTGAGGAGCTTTCTTGCTTGCAGATCAGATTGTGGGATTAAAGTTTAAAAGTGTCTTGACAACAGGCATTGCAGAATATTGAAATTACCTCTATAAGGTAAATAGTGTACAATTTCTTTCACAATAAAAGTCAAATGTCGTCTGAAGATGTACTCAACTGTTGTTAGTCCCAATTTCTTTCATGATTTTTCTTTCAGAAACAATTTTATAGAAATTGAGGAATGAAAATTCAATGGGTGGGATGGGATCATCAGCAGCAGCTACACCAAAACAGGTTTTTTGTGCTTCATTTGATTTGAGATTTAAGTTCAGTACTATTAGTTGCTAAAATAAATTTAGAGAGAAATACCAGGGGAGCTTTTCTGCCGTCATATAGATTATACTGATGGAGAGAAACAACAGTTAAATACCTCATCCTGGAACATGGAGAAGCCTTGACTTCCAGGATGAGGTTTTCTAATTGTTGACTTCCTTGGTCATCTATTTTTCATTATACCAAAGTAGTTCCCCTGGTATATCTCTCTCATTTACATGCTGTTACTAATTTTTCTTGAACTCTAATGCTTTCCTTCTCTAATTATAATCTCTTTTCTCTTCTCTCCTCTTCTCTCTCTCTCTCTCTCTTAATCATCCTATTGTCCTCACTTGCCTCGTTTGAACCACTAATTTTATCATGTTGGTCTTTCAAGAAACTTTGAGAGCTAGTTTGATGTTAAGTGTGGTTGTTTTTAGTGTCTTTTATCTTTGAAGTTATTTATTTATTTATTATTATTATTTTTGATCTATCTATCGTTTGAACCACTAGTTGTATCATGTTGGTCTTGTATTGTTTCTATGCCTTTCTTTCTTTCTTTCTTTTCGTATTTGTTTATTTTCTTGATCTTATTTAAATATACTTGAACCACTATTGGTATCATGCATGTATTTTTAGAAACACGTGGTTGGTTAATTTTTTTGGCACCAACTAAAATCAAAATGTTGTTAGCTAGTTTGATATCCACATCATTCTAGTCTTTCAAGTACAAGTAGCAATCACGAGAATCAATTTTTTGTTTTATGCCAATTAAATTTAGAATCTTGATAGATAGTTTGGTATTAAATTTAATTAGTTCAGCTGATTACTTTTTCCTTGTCTTTTTATTCTATTTGTTTTTTATCTTTTACCCTTTTCTTTTGCTTTTCTCAATATTTTTGATTTATTCAACATTCGAACAACTAGTTAAATCATGTATTATTTCAAGAAGCTTTGAGAGCTATTTCAATGTTTAGTGTGGATGCCTGCTTGATTTCCATCTTGCATTGCTTATGACTTTTAACATTTTTTCAGGTAAATTTGTATTTTTTTCAGACACATTTTTCCTGATGCGATGCTCGTTAAGAGTCTTATTCCTTTTGTCCTAAGATTGTAGAATTTTGCTCAAAACAGTTTGCTATTTTATTTCTCATCAATTTATACGATGTCTTTTTTGCTGGTTGGCCTATGATAAAGTAAAGAACTTCTCTTTCTCTACCATGTCATTTGTCATTTACATCTACCTGTAAAGAAAGTTTCCCCAGATTCACTCTCCTAGTGTTTATTGGTAGGAATTGCTTTTATTTGAGTTTCTCTTGGTGAGTTTGTATGAAGATGAGTGTTCGATATGCAAGCAATTATATGATTTATGAGTTGAGGTTCTTGTGATTGGATGTTCACACCTGCTTAGTGGTATCAATGGGATTGTTAGATTTTAAATTTTACGAAGCTTGGAATTCTTGGTTTGTTTTTTTTGCAATGATAAAAACCATGTTCTCAACTTTATCTCTCTTTTATTATATGTCTATTTTATCATTCAAACATTGTTTTGGACGTGGCTCTTCGGAATTCAGCATATATCTTGGTTTGATCTGATTTCTGGTTTTTCGTTCTTAAAATCCTTTTACCCCGATCTGCGATGGTGTTCCTTNCAACTGTTGTTAGTCCCAATTTCTTTCATGATTTTTCTTTCAGAAACAATTTTATAGAAATTGAGGAATGAAAATTCAATGGGTGGGATGGGATCATCAGCAGCAGCTACACCAAAACAGGTTTTTTGTGCTTCATTTGATTTGAGATTTAAGTTCAGTACTATTAGTTGCTAAAATAAATTTAGAGAGAAATACCAGGGGAGCTTTTCTGCCGTCATATAGATTATACTGATGGAGAGAAACAACAGTTAAATACCTCATCCTGGAACATGGAGAAGCCTTGACTTCCAGGATGAGGTTTTCTAATTGTTGACTTCCTTGGTCATCTATTTTTCATTATACCAAAGTAGTTCCCCTGGTATATCTCTCTCATTTACATGCTGTTACTAATTTTTCTTGAACTCTAATGCTTTCCTTCTCTAATTATAATCTCTTTTCTCTTCTCTCCTCTTCTCTCTCTCTCTCTCTCTCTTAATCATCCTATTGTCCTCACTTGCCTCGTTTGAACCACTAATTTTATCATGTTGGTCTTTCAAGAAACTTTGAGAGCTAGTTTGATGTTAAGTGTGGTTGTTTTTAGTGTCTTTTATCTTTGAAGTTATTTATTTATTTATTATTATTATTTTTGATCTATCTATCGTTTGAACCACTAGTTGTATCATGTTGGTCTTGTATTGTTTCTATGCCTTTCTTTCTTTCTTTCTTTTCGTATTTGTTTATTTTCTTGATCTTATTTAAATATACTTGAACCACTATTGGTATCATGCAGGTATTTGTGTATTTTGCTTATGATGATATATTATTAGGATATTTGAAAAGAGAATATGCATTTTGATTATGATATACTAGGACTGTTATGATCCACATAACTTGTTGGAAAACTGTTAGCTGAACATCTCTCTGTTTACATGAGGATGACGGGTTGTATTATGTCCATGGTGGTGGAGGCTCCTCCATCTTCTCCTTTTATTTCTCTCTTTTATTAATATTGCATGCTGTCAGAGCATCTTTTATCTTGGTAGTTCCCTTTCTTCCTTACTTTCTAATTGTGTAGATCTAATTTCAACCAAGAAGGAATGGTTTCCTCCTTTTCTTCTCCCTTCTTTCTCTTGAGTTGTTAAGACCACTCTTAGCACGTGCTGGAAAACTGTTACACAAATTTTCTTCTAATCCTCATCTTCCTCCTTGTTAGGTCCTAAATGTCCCACATTAACTAAGTACGGGGTCGTATGTATATGTACTCTTGGTCACCCTCCCCTTGTACGCAGGTTTTCAGGGGAGAGTTCTACGCATTGGTTCATATTATCTTTTATCAGAGCCCTAGCACCATGATGAGTATGGAATCGGTGCAGAGTGGGCCATCCTATATGATAGGATCCTAAATGTCCCACAACGGTTTTTATGGGGGTGAGTTCTACCTATTGGTTCATATTGTTCACTTTTTTGAGGTCTATTGGATTCGCAGACCTCGTCTATTGAGCTTGTTACGAGAGTGTGTTTGCCTTTTCTGGTACTGCTGAACATGCCACAACCCCCATCCCCATTTTTATGAAGATTTATTAGGTTTTTAATTTTAAATAAACCTCGATCTATGTGTTGCCTTCTTACTGATGCCACGTGCAGTCTAGCCTTCTCTACTTATGCCGCATGCCTTATTTCAGAACTTTCTTTGGGTTTTGATCATTCAAACAATTCCATCTCTTGGCTCCAGTGGTGATGTCACATCTTTTTCTTTATCATCTTTTTAGTTTCTTTGTTGGTGCCATTCCATTCATATTTTGGGTTTCCAAGTTGTTTATATTATGTAATCCATAATCTCTTATTGATTTGCCCTCGGACATTCACATGTCACAGATGACTTTCATTAAACTTAGTGGAAGTAATTATTTTCCATGGTTTTTACGGCCAAGGAAAATTTAAAGTACTAATTGACCATGGAAAAAGCCTGGTCTTGAAAGCAGAGATTATGATCAATGGTTTCTAGGGGGATTGTGCAGATTATGACTTGGCTCTGGCATGGGTCCGTGAAGTAGCATCCATGTGAGGTTCTGGGAAACTGTAAGGGACACATTCTAGAGCTGAGAATTTTGGTCGCGTTTGTCAACCTTACCAAGAATTCTTCCATTGCCTCTTACAGAGTTATTTTCCAGGTTGCAGCGTGTCTCCTTACGTGGCAACTGCACTAGCAGCGGGAGGTAGAATGCCGTTGTTATGACTCTATTTTGAAACTTCCTTTGTACATTTTTTAGTATGAATTTTGATTCCATTATTTGTGCAAAACTTCAATAGAAGATTGATTTTCAGAAACATTTCCAGAAACTGAGGATTGAAGATGCAATGGAGTCATCAACGGCTATACACCAAAACAGGTTTTGTGTGTTTAATTTGATTTGAGTTTAAGTAGTATCAGTTTTGTCATATTGGTTCATTTTTTCTTTAAAAAGCCAATTTATGCCAATCACTGCCAATTCTTCTTTAGACGGCAAATAAACATTTACATATTTTTTGCTGCCATACCAAGCAGAGCCAAGGAGTCGGGATCTTTTATCAAAACCTAGTGTCCCAGGATCCTGATCATTTGGCAGCAATTTTTTGTTAATAATTATAAGTTGTCAAAAAAATTAGTTTTAAAGACTGGTCGAAATAAGGGTGATTTTGGCCAGAACTTTCTTTGTTTTATGTTTTTTTTCCTCTCTTAAATAAAAGTTAATGCATTAGTCATGACGTCAAGTGAATCAAATATAATCATGAGAACATGTTATTTGTGAATTACAAATAACATTAGAAAGTATTCTCTCATTTTGGAGCCACTGACAACAGAAGTCTGTGGTTTTTAAAAGAAAAACGAAAGTCAGGACTTGGTTGAGCTCCCAACAGATCTTAGAGGAGAAGCAGAGCTGGAATCCTACATCCATTACTCTTGAATTCAATCAGTAAGCTCTATAGTTGGATTTCATAAATGCTGCTTTAACTTCTACTTTTTCTCTCAGGTTTCTAGTTCCAGTGATTCAAGAACATTAAGAGAGTGTATACTTGACCTTGGCTTCAACAATCTTACTTCATTAGAGACTAGTTCTCTAGATTTATAATCCTTTTTTCTGGACTAGTATTTTATCCAAACCAAAGAATTTCCATTATTTGCTCCTCTTGACTAATAATCTCTATGAAAAATTAATGAAAATATGCTCTCTCTCTCTCTCTCTCTCTCTCTCTCTCTCTCTCTCTCTCTCATTAACGTTTGTTTCATTCTTATTCTTACTTCAGGGGTTGAGTTTATGCATCAATTAAAAGTGGTTATCCAGTTGTTCGAAACAAATTCCAAAGCTTGTAAGGAGTTGAACGTCTTTGTAAGTTTACAGTGAGTAGCAAGTTGCCAACAGTTTTCCATCATATGTTGCCTCGTTTAAGCTGTTTGTCTCATAAGTATCTAACCTTCATCACTTTTTATTTTTGTATAAATCTACTTATACTGTGCATTGTAAGCTTACCAGTAACCAGTGAATGACAACGGGTTTCTAAAATTACTCGCTTTGGAATCATTTTGCGTCTGAAGTTTATCAGCGCCACTACCAATTAGATAAGAAAAGAAAGTCACTTGGACTTATGTACCTTTTAGACTGTTTGTATCAATGTTCACCTTTGCATCAGTTGCTACACACTTGCAGCCGCCTATGAGTCCATTGTAAGATGAGAAAATCCAATTGCCTGAAAATGATATATAGTTCAATGAGTGTAGTCAGTCATCTCTTGAGCGTGAGGTCATTAATCTTGAATGGTATATTCCAATGATTTGAGGGTTTGACCTTGTTGACTCCCTCTGAACGTTCAATATAAACTTGAATTGTTGAATTTAATGAAACAATAGAAAATGGAACATCGGAATCCTGTTTGCAGTTTTTTGCAGACAATGACATATCTTTCACTTGCAAACTTGATCAACTGAAAGACTTGGACACTTCTGGTATGAACATCTTGTGTTTCAGAATTGGTCTTTTTCATCAGATGAAATATTCATGTTTTATGACATTTCTATGTTCTATAGTATTTTGAACTACATATTACTTTGTATGAATACATTTAAATTGATATTTGGTGTTTCAGAACTCAATTGAGGAGCTTTCTTGCTTGCAGATCAGATTGTGGGATTAAAGTTTAGAAGTGTCTTGACAACAGGCATTGCAGAATATTCAAATTACCTCTATGAGGTAAATAGTGTACAATTTCTTTAACAGTAGAAAGAAGTCAATTTCTGCTGAAGATGTCCCAATTACTTTCATGATTTTTCTTTCAAAAACACTTTTATAGAAACTGAGGAATGAAAATTCAATGGGTGGGATGGGATCATCATCAGCAGCTACACCAAAACAGGTTTCTTGTGCTTCATTTGATTTGAGATTTAAGTTCAATACTCTTAGTTGCTAAAATAAATTTAGAGAGAAATACCAGGGGAGCTTTTCTGCAGTCATATAGATTATACTGATGGAGAGAAACAACAGTTAAAATACCTCATCCTTGAACATGGAGAAGCCTTGACTTCCAGGATGAGGTTTTCTAATTGTTGACTTCCTTGGTCATCTATTTTTCATTATACCTAGTTTCCCCTGGTATATCTCTCTTATACATGCTGTTACTAATTTTTTCTTGAACTCTAATGCTTTCCTTCTCTAATTATAATCTCTTATCTCTCTTAATCATCCTATTGTCCTCACTTGCCTTGGCGCAGTGGTTGGGACCCTATCATGGGTTCAAGTCTCTGTAGTAGCAAGGCCACCATCATTTTGTGCTGAAATGTTGGAGGGTAGTGCCGGAGCATTCCTGTATTCCATATCATTGATTTTTTACCCTCCGACCATACACCCAAAAGGCTAACTGTGGGCACAACAATTGCACAGAGGAACTAGCAATCACACACCCACAATCCATGCATCTGTCTGAATGAACTTTCAGGCCATCATCAATTTACCCAGGCAGCATTCAAAATTCAGCTAGTCCAGAAGAAATGCCTTTGATACTTGACTACTTCAGCTACACGTTTAATTACTTTACAGTTCACTTCTTCCCCTTACTACTTGTCCAAGGGCTCGTGACTCTGTTTTTATATGCCACATGCTTATCTTCTTTACAGCAATATGAACTTTTTTCCCATTAAACACATCTTCGCAATAATACATGTTTCAAAAGCAAATACGCTCATAAATTTCAAAAGACAAAGGAATAATGGCAAGACAGTAAAGTGAACCAGAAAAATCTCCAGGAATACGCACACACGCAAGCAAAGATGATTAATGTTATAATTATTTTGCATTATATTAAGTTTGAAATACCTGAGCAAGAATATTATGGTGTAATCATGCTGCCTGCTTGGTGGGGAACATGTTTAAAATAGTCTGTAGAAATTTAGATTTTCGCCATCATAGAAACCTTAAAAGCTTTAGGTTTTGCTACTCGTACAGTTGTTACCCATATTGCAGAAAATATTGTATCTCCCTGCATTCACTCTTTCCTGACACAAAAACCTTTGTTTTTCTATGATATTGATCAAAAACTGTATGGCCATGATAATAATACTGGTTGGCAATAGCTAGGGAGATGGTAGAAGGATCACAGATATAGAAGGGTTGGACCGTGCAGGCAGCACATAAATTTGTGAGTCTAACTACAAATTCATAATACACTGTGGTATTCAAAGTTCTTATCTATTCTTTGGTATTTATTTTGTTTTCTTTTAACTGTTTTATGTCGTTAAGTCATGGTACAAATTATTCATCATTTGCTTTCTGAATTACTAAATTGTAGATGCCTTTTCTTTCTCTCTTTGTTTCTCTCTGTCTTTTCTTTTGTGCTCAGACAGACTTAGTATCCTAAGTCCTAACTAAAAATTTACAATTTTATCGTTTTTCGCAGGTTGGAAAGAACTATCTGTGCCCCGAGTGGAAGCAAGAGCTTATCACATTTTCTCAGTTTCTTGAGAGGATTCAGTCCAATCTGTGTAACAATTCCAGTACAACATATCTTGCTCAACATCCATTGTTTGATCAGGTAAATCATCTCTGTTTGTTTTTGTTGAACTGTTACTGTAGTTAGAGTTATAATTATTTTTCTTTTGAAACAGAAAAAAATATTATGTCATGGTCATAAGTTTGAAAGAAACAAAGAAAAATGTCTTTGCTTCTGTTTGCGATTTTGGAACGTTTTAACTCTGAGATTCAGATTATTTCATGCACAAACTTTTTGCATACCCTTCTCCGTTTTTGGTTTTATGTAAAAGAAACTATTGAAAGTTTATGATTCCACTGCTAACTTGAATCTTTAATATTTTTTTATATATTCAAATTCTTTGATCTCTTTAAAGGTGGGAATTTTGGTTCCCGAATCAAGTCCTATTGCCTCACAAATTGAAGCTTTGTAAAGTTTTCTTGTGGGGATATTTTTACTGATGCACTTGGTTGTAACTTTTGAACTAGTTAGTTCATTTTTTCAATACTAGGAACTTCTGTTCTCCATAGGATTCATATTTCTTTTCTTTCTTGAAAGCAGGGATTCATGTCTTCTCAATATAAATAATTTCATTTTTTTTGTCCAACTGGTAAGTTCTGATACCCGAAACAGACTTTGCTGTGAAAGAAACGTTTTTTTGTTGTAAGTTTTCTAGTCCGTAACATCCCATGGAGCCAAGAATGGAACATATTTTTCAGACTTATAGTTTGAACCATGGCTGTAAACAGAGTTTTCTTAAAATTACAAAATTTACCCTAATTTTAAAAATTATAGAACACCCTATTTTTCTTATAGTTGATTTCCTATGAAAATGTTCTAAACCCTTAAAAAATTTGTTGTTGGAAATTAAATGGTTAAAACTTAAAAGAGGTCTAGAATTTGCTAGTCTGGCTGATTTGAGGGTTCTGTTCCTTGCAATACAAACAGATTTCAAGCACACAAATCCAACGATCCGTATTGAATGGCGATAACTGTATCATCCCCTTTGCTGGATTGGATAAAATCATTTCAGTAAAAAGCAGGACCGTAGGACGCTGCTTTGAATACCCTACTGTCGAGCTGAACTCGAAAGCTCAAACGCAAAACCATTGCAAACCAAAGTATTGTCTCGTTCGGCGCCATTTGCCGAGAGGAACAAGAAAATTTAGGGTTT
The DNA here is from genome assembly GCA_002174775.1 of Macleaya cordata. Lineage (NCBI taxonomy): Eukaryota > Viridiplantae > Streptophyta > Magnoliopsida > Ranunculales > Papaveraceae > Macleaya > Macleaya cordata. The sequence continues at coordinate 1,253,588 of MVGT01002978.1, forward strand.
TGAAAAGAAAATCAAAAGTCATGACTCGGTTAAGCACCCAAAAGATCTTAGAGGAGAACCAGACCCGACAATCAACATCCATTACTGCTCTTGTACTCAATCAGAAAGCTCTTTCCGATGTGAGCTTTTCTTCTTCTTCTTTTTAATAGCTTCTGTTCCGGTTCGACTGCCAGGTAGCAGCTATGGTCCATTGGATTTCATAAATGATGCTCTAACTTCTTCTCTTTCACTCAGGTTTCTTGTTTGAGTGATTTCAAGAACTTGGAGAAACTTGATCTTGGCTTCAACAATCTTACATCACTAGAGGTTAAGTTTGTTTCATCAATCTTATTTGCTCCCCTTTGCTAGAATCTCCTTGAAAAATCATGGAAATATGCTCTCTCTCTCTCTCTCAGTATTCTATTAAGTTTAATTTCCTTCTTATTCTTACTTCAGGGATTAAGTTCATGCACCAATCTAAAGTGGCTATCAGTTGTTCAAAACAAATTACAAAGCTTGAAAGGAATTGAACGTCTTTGTAAGCTTACAGTGAGTTGCAACAGCTTTCCCTCATTTGAAGCTGTCTCTATGTTTCAAGTATTCAAGCTTCATCAGTACTTGTATAAATCTAATTGTGTACTCTGCATTGCAAGCTAACCAGTGAATTGCCATGGGTTTCTTAAATTACTCACTGTGAAATCAATTTCGCATCTGAAGCTAATCTGTGCAATCACTGACAGGAAAAAAAAACAAAAGGAAAAGAAATGAAAGAAGTTTTATCACCTGAACTTTTGTACCATTGAGCCTGCTATTATCACCTCTCCGTCAGTTGCTACACACTTGCACCTGCCTATAAGCCCATTGAATGATGAGAAAGTGTCAAATAGCCTGTTATCTGACTTGACTTATCTCGTGTCACCAGGGATTCGTAAGGATATTGTGTCCTCAAATGCATTGGATATTTTTGCCTCGTTTGGTAAACTTCAAAATAATTAACTATGGGATCCTTTTTATAGAAGAAAATGACCCATAATCAATTCGGGGATAGCTTTATCAATAATTTGAGTGTTTTCTGTCTGAAATTCTTTACCATACTATAATTCCATAACAAAAGTAATGTCACTTTTAAAGATGCGATTTATAACTTGATTCCTATTCTGGATTTAAAGTAGCAAGGTTTTCAAATTTACTAGGATATGTTATTTTCTATGTCAATCAGGTGCTAAATGCTGGCAAAAATAAGCTTAGGTCAATGAGCGAAGTCGGTCATCTCATAAGCGTGAGGGCATTAATCTTGAATGGTATGTTTCATGGTTTGACCTAGTCCCTTGGAAGTTTCCATATTAGCAGTTGAATCTAATGAAATAATAGAAAATGGACATCCAATTAGCTTTCGTTAAGTACCATCATTTCTATCATGTTTGCTGTTTTTGCAGACAATGAGATATCTTCCATTTGCATACTTGATCAACTGAAGGACTTGAACACTCTTGGTATGCACATCTCGTCTCAGAACTAGTCCTTTTCATCAGATGAAATTGCACAGTTGATGTATTATGACATTTATATATTATTTGACCTATTTATTGTTTTCTATGAAAGGTTAGAATTCAAAGCAGGTTAAGAGGTTTGGCAATGGTGTTACATTTGTTGGCAACCTCACTTAACCTTCTGCCTTCCTCTGGGCTTGGGGTACTGTAGAAACAACTACACTGACACTGTCATAGAAGCTTTAAGTGCATACATTGTAGTCAAGCTTGGTGACTCATTTAGATGGGCTCTTTCAGTCATACACATATGGCAAGGATACAGTATTAATACACTCGGTATTTTCAAATAACTATTAGCCTCAGATTTATGTCGAAGACCCCAATGATTGATGCCCCAAACACATGCTACAGTATCCAGCCACAAAGACTGCCTCCATAGTTAATGTTGGCTTGTCCTCAAACCACCTATTACATGTGCAGCCGTGAATACAATGATGGCTATGCACATAAGCACATGGCACTTTGCCTTTGATCTTCCTTGATAAACTTTGACTGCACAACTTTCTGATGACACTTGCAAGCTTTGCTGAAGCATTGAGAAGTAATATAGGGTCAAGATTCATTAAACCTTCTTAAATGAATTTATAAGCAATTATTATTATGTTTTTCAAATGATTGAGTCTTCGAATCAGAGTTCTCTGCAGATCTTTATTCTTTACAAGGTTGTGAAAGCAATATAGGGTCATTTTGGGTTGTCTAAAATTCCGTAGCTTTGCTTTCTTCTTCCAAATAGTGTGACAAAAAGAAATGTGAATTCCTATTTCACCATTCTGTCTCTATAGACCCATATTGGTCAAGGTTTGTGCCTTCAAATATTTTCTCACTACCTGGACTTCTTCTTGGGCTTTTGCTACTTTGTTAGAGCATCCACTTTTACCAAAAAGCTCGTGCTATGAGTTTGAATAAAACTAATTTAGTACATTCTCTAGCATATACGTAAATGAAGCTTAAATTGTATATTCGGGGGTTTCTAAGATCAACCTTATTACTCCACCTGTATTAGTTTTACCATGCTTAGTGCCAATACATTATTGTGAACTTCTGGTTGCACTATTGAGATAAACTCTTAAAAGTAATGAAAAGTTAGAGAAGAAGAAGAACAATAAGAAGAAGAACCGACTTCAGGCATTGAATAACCAACTTCTCCAACAATTAAAGGCCCTCAACCCAGGTTCTTCGTCTGTTACTGCTACTATGGCCCACCAAGGTAATGCTGCATGTGTTGTCGGTCCATCTAATCTTTCCTCTTGGGTCATCGACTCCGGAGCTAGTGCTCATATTTCTGGTATACCTTCTCTCTTTACGAACTTTCACCCTAGTATTTCCTCTCTTAATTTGGCTGATGGTTCTTCTCGCCCTGTTCTTGGAAAGGGAGACCTTCATCCTACCGACACTCTTAGTTTGCCGTCAAGTTTATATGTTCCAAAATTTCCTTTTAATTTGTTATCTGTTAGTCAACTTACTAAATCCCTTAACTGTTCTGTAACCTTTTCCCCTACTGGTTGTGTATTTCAGGATCTCAGGACACAGACGAGGATTGGTTCGGGGCATGAAAGGAATGGCCTATATTTTCTAGATGTTGGTGCTCCTGTTAGTTCTCCAGTTTCTGTTTTGAGTGCATCTGTTTCTCCTCTTCAGTGGCACTGTCGTCTTGGTCATCCGTCTTTAGAAAGATTGAAGTCTCTTATTCCTCAGTTGAGTCATGTGTCTAAATTGGAATGTGAACCATGCCAACTTGGCAAACATCACCGGAGTTCCTTTCCTAGTAGTAGTAATAGTCGTCAGTCCAGTCCTTTTGCTTTATTTCATACTGATATTTGGGGTCCTTGTCGAACTAAAAGTTTATCTCAGTTTCAATATTTTGTTATTTTTGTGGATGATTGCACTCGTATGACTTGGTTATTTTTAATGAAAGATCGTTCTGAATTGCCAACTATTCTTCATAAATTTTATAATGAGATCAAAACCCAGTTTGACACATCTATTAAGATTATTCGTTCTGATAATGCTCTGATACCAAGATAAACTCTTAAAAGTAATGAAAAGTTAGAGAAGAAGAAGAACAATAAGAAGAAGAAGAAGTCGTGGGGAGAGAGAGAATTAATAGTAGTCAAAATACCGTAGCCTCTCTCCCCTTTATATCTATTTTTATTTAAGAGAAACTAAAATACAAAGTGTTTTAGCAAAACCTAAACTACTGTTCACATGGTACTGTTCACGTGAACAGTAACCTAGAAATAAAAACTACTTAAGCCACTCTAAGTAGTGGGCCCAATACTCAAATCGTCTAACATATTGCATCTTTTTCAGTTGAAGATCCCCATAATTCCATTTATGGGATGCATATATTAAAGTTTTTTTTAGGGGCTAGGCGTGAACTGGGCGAAGGAAACACAGTACCTGCTGACCGGCTGAAGAGTTGTTTCTTAAAAGTAAAGAAACTGGTGCTTCTAGTAGTAACTATCATGTTAGGAATGTTGAGTAGTCGTCATATTTATGGTCATGGTAAAGTTAGTAGTAAAGTATCTTACTCTCTTTAAGTGGCCTATTACTCTTTCTAGTCACTTCCTTTTTCTATCAGGTCTCATGATCATAGAGTATAGGCCATGAGTAATGCAGTCTTGTTTGTGGAACTTGACTGAAAGTGGTGGTCTCACCAGATTTCTGCTTCTGTTTTTAACAGAAGATGGTGCTAGCACTCCTTTCCTGACCTTCTCTTGATTAGGTCTTTCCCTTCTCGAGTTCATTTCCTCGGTTTCTGCCTCGTTAGCTCTCATAGGATTTCAATGTTAAGTTTTTTTCCTCCCTAATACTTTGAGTTATTCTTCATCAGAAAAAGTAGGTAGTTCAACAACTACTTGTTTTGCAATCCAACATTTTCAGCCGGTGTTATTAAGCTTTCCTATGTTCATTACAAAAGTCATCCTCATGCATCATTTGCATAAAAGTCCTTGACACAATCTTTCTGCTTGTAGACTTATTTATGGTTTATAGATGTGGTTTCTTTCCTATGAAGTAGCGTTTCAAACTGTGATGTTCCGAAGACAATACTTTCAGCTCATCTGATATAAATAATGCTCTTTTGCTGTTGGCTTTGCTTTTCAGTCCTTTCTAGAAATCCAATTCATGAAATTGGTGACTCTTTGGTGAAGGTGAAGTCCATCACAAAAGTAAGCAGGATTCTGTGGATTTAGTTTTTTCCTATAATTCATCTAAACCATTCCTCCTAATAAGCATTAAAGCTCTTGTGAAATTTCTCATTTCCAGCTGTAGCTTTCGAATTGTCAACTTCAAAACATTGGGTCTTCATTCATGTCCCTGGCAGATTTGAAGGAGGTCCGACTTGCCCACAACGAGATCACGGTAACTTTTATATTCATGAGCTAATTTCTCTTGAAGCTCTAGCTGTTCTCAATTGAAAGTTCCTTGTCGATTTATACTTGACACCTTTTTATTGTACGACTTCACTTTTTGAGTTTTTTCCAATAAAATTATTTATTGTTCCACTAATATTAGTCTTTCTTTATCTTGTTCTCTCTCCACCACTTAGACTGTACCGGTTGAGTTGGCTCATAATATAAGGCTCCAGAACCTAGACATGGGAAACAATTATATCTCAGATTGGTCAGATTTGAAGGTTAGCCTTTCCTCCTTGCTTGTTTTCGCCTGCAGATAATTAGAATGTTGTTCACTTACATCTGGATGGCCGTTCAAATTACAGGTACTTTTCTCCTTACACAACCTGAAAAAGCTGAATCTACAGGGGAACCCTATCGCTGAAAATGATAAATTAGCTAAAAAGGTGATTCTACTATTACAGTTCCTTGTTTTATCTCTTACTATTTGAGTCTGGTTAGGTCCTATGATTAGTTTTATTTTCTCTTCTGAACTTTCGGATATATTTCTATTGTAGGTGAAAAAATTAGTACCAAACTTGCAGATATTCAACAGTAGGCCTGTAGAAAGAGGCAAAGAAAATGAGACGAATTTCAAGAAAGATGTCAAGGGTCATAATGCTGATGATTCTTCTCATAATAAAGCTAGTGACCTAAAGGACCCAAAGGAAGTACGGAAAGAATACCCTAGTAATGAGAAGATATCCAGAAAACGTATCTCTAGTAAGAGCAAGGATGACCCTCTCGATAATGGTACGTACTGATTCTGACATGGAAAGGGAAGAATTAACGCAAAAGAAGTCAGTTAAAAACTAAAACTAAGAAAATCAATAATCAAAAGTCCCTAATACAATCTATTTATAGACAAACATAAGAAACCCAAAATAAAACAACTAGGAAACCCAAAATAAAACAATTAGGAAACCTAATTAGAATGAAAGTAGGAAACTAACTAGTGGTTGAACTTAGAAAGTTACTAAAACAGAAACACTATTCACGTAAACAGTAACACTAAAATATAAACTTCTAACACAGTCCAAAACAAACACGCTCCTGAAGAAAGATGTCACTAGTGGCAACAAGGGTGATGATGAACTGGAAAACCGATCAAACAGAAAAAACCCGAAGAAGGTAGAAGAAACCAAACTTGACATGATTGATGATGGAGAAACTCCATTTATGGATCTTATTATTTCAAGCAGTACTGAAAATGCCAGAGATGGAAACAAAACGAAGATGGGGGTGGAGGCTGATGCATTCGTTACATTCCCTGTCAAGAAAAAGAAAAAATCGAAAAGCGTTAGAATGAGTAGTGCTGCACTCCAGTTACTGTCCTCAACAGCTGATGTTGGAACGGGTGGGCCATCAACTTGGGACACTTAATATTCAAGGTATTCACGGTTAATATACTATGGGCTTCTTGTGGTTCTCTTTCAGGAATCTCCTTGGGTTTTTTTTGTTCCCTTTTCTGGTCAAAAGCATGATCCATATTTTGCCAGATACATATGAGAGAGTTTGGTATTGTTAACCCATGTGTACCGTGGGTCAAAAGGACCGCACCCTGTGATTGGTGGGGACTCAAATGATCTTAAACCGGCGGAGTAGGATTGGATTGTGGAGTTGACTGTGTAAGGACCCACCAATCACATGGTGGTGTCTTGTTGTCCCACATTAAACATACGTCAACGTAATTGCTCCCTACAGGAGAAGTTCTTAGTATGATCTTAAGATAAATTAAAGGTAGTTTTTCCTGTATCAGATTATTGGATAGCTTAACCAGGATATTTTGTTTTCTCTTTTTGGTTGAACCATAAGTTTGTCCAAATATTTGCTTGTATCAAATTCTGTTCTTCTTGATGTATCATTTAGTGATATGCAGCTGACAGCTCTCTGCTGGATAGCCTTGGACTTTCTGACTAATCATTGGTTAAGAATGATGAGGAAATTTGTTTGGTTTCAGTAAACAGTTCTGGGCTGCAGAAGGTAAAGAAACATAAAACCTGGATATGTTTGATGGACTAAAGTTACTATACAACTTTCTTTTTACCTGAAATATTGTTCATAATGAGCTGTTGTTAACAAAATGGTTATTACTACACAGGGATGATGACTATGGAGTTTTTATTTGAATCAATTTTGATATGAACCTTACGGTAGTTGGGAAGAACCAAAATGGATCTGATCCATATAATAAGAATTGCCCAAGACGAACCCATAAAGGTGCAGGAAAGTTGCCGTTAGTGATGCATTGATATGAACCTTACGGTAGTTGGGAAGGACCAAAATGGATCTGATCCATATAATAAGAATTGCCCAAGACGAACCCATAAAGGTGCAGGAAAGTTGCCATTAGTGATGCATTGTAACCACACTGTAACCCCTACCGTTAGGCACAAGGAAATGTGCAAATAATGACGTAGAGAAACTGGCATCAATGGTGAAAGACATGAAGCACAACATGTAGAAAAATTGCCACCACCAATGACTGAAGAAGTGAAGTGTCAGAGCAAAGAAAGTAAAAACCTCACTGACATTGGGGGGTCGACCATCAGGTTTTGGGGTGTTCGTCCGTTGCAAAGCTGTGACTCCCGCAACTGAACTGCACTCCGGCAGAGGCTCTCAAGCGTTTGGAACCAACTAAAACCAAAATGGTGATAGCTAGTTGATATTCACATCATTTTAGTCTTTCAAGTAGCAATCATGGGAATTGGTTTTTTGTTAGGAGCTAATTAAATTTCAAATCTTGAATTAATAGTTTGATATTAAGTTTAGTAGTTTGGGTGATTATTATTTTCATTTTCTTTGTATTTTTAGTGTTTTTTATCTTTGAAGTTTTTATTTTTTATTATTTTTGATCTGTTTATCGTTTGAACCACTAATTTTATCATGTTGGTCTTTCAAGAAACTTTGAGAGCTAGTTTGATGTTAAGTGTGGTTGTTTTAGTGTTTTTTATCTTTGAAGTTTTTTTTTTTGTTTTTTTTTTTATTATTATTATTTTTGATCTGTCTATCGTTTGAACCACTAGTTGTATCACGTTGGTCTTTCAAGAAACTTTGAGAGCTAGTTTGATGTTAAGTGTGGTTGTTTGGTTGGGTATTGTTTCTATGCCTTTCTTTCTTTCTTTCTTGTCGTATTTGTTTATTTTCTTGATCTTATTTAAATATACTTGAACCACTATTGGTATCATGCTAGTATTTTTAGAAACACGAGGTTGGTTAATTTTTTTGGCACCAACTAAAATCAAAATGTTGTTAGCTAGTTTGATATCCACTTCATTCTAGTCTTTCAAGTACAAGTAGCAATCACGGGAATCAATTTTTTGTTTTATGCCAATTAAATTTAGAACTTGATAGATAGTTTGGTATTAAATTTAATTAGTTCGGCTGACTACTTTTTCCTTGTCTTTTTATTCTATTTGTTTTATATCTTTTTACCCTTTTCTTTTGCTTTTCTCAATATTTTTGATTTATTCAACATTCGAACCACTAGTTAAATCATGCTATTATTTCAAGAAACTTTGAGAGCTAGTTCAATGTTTAGTGTGGTTGTTTTGGTTGATTATTGTTTATATACCTATATCTATTTATTTATTTCTTCTTCTTCTTTTTTTTTTTTGTTGGTATTCTTCATCTTATTTAAATAAACAAAGTAGTCATTGAGACTTACAGTATTGATTACACCTTTTCATCAGAGCTAAGAGATTCCAAAATTTGAAACTATTGCAAAATAGTCACTGGGAATGCCTGTTTGGCCTGTTGCATCATGGTAATTCAATTCTCTGTTTGGTGGGAAACAACTTTCCATTTTTGATACATATTAAACACTAAGGCTCTGCTTGGTATGCAGGGAAAATTTGCATTCTGCAAATTACCACAGCTGTGGTAGTGGTAGTTTGCATACCAAGCAGGGCCTAAATGGGGAGATTACACCTTTTCATCTTTGCTTTTTTTTTTTTTTTACTGATGTTGGATTCTTAGTTTTTGATGGACCCTCAAAATAAGTGTATCTTGCATCAATATTGGAATGCCTATACAGCCTGTTCCATCATGGAAATTCAATTCTCTGTTTGGTGGGCATCAACTTCCCATTTTGGATGTTATATTAAACACTAAATGGGGATTGTCATAAAAACTCAGGCAGACGAAAATTAACTGTAGATTTGTTCTTACAGTTTCTACTCAGATGGGAAGTACTTGGAGCCATAGATTTTTGAATGCAATGCTGGATGAAACAAATTGACCAATGCTCTGTCTAATGCTCTACCATTTAGATTGATCAGATGGAAGATGAGATTGAAATATTAGCATACCCAGGATGCCTGCTTGATTTCCATCTTGCTGTGCTTATGATTTTTAACATTTTTTTCAGGTAAATTTGTATTTTTTTCAGACACATTTTTCCTGATGCGATGCTCGTTAAGAGTCTTATTCCTTTTGTCCTAAGATTGTAGAGTTTTGCTCAAAACAGTTTGCTATTTTATTTCTCATCAATTTATACGAAGTCTTTTTTGCTGGTTGGCCTATGATAAAGTAAAGAACTTCTCTTTCTCTACCATGTCATTTGCCATTTACATCTACCTGTAAAGAAAGTTTCCTCAGATTCATTCTCCTAGTGTTTATTGGTAGGAATTGCTTTTATTTGAGTTTCTCTTGGTGAGTTTGTACGAAGATGAGTGTTTGATATGCAAGCAATTATATGATTTATGAGATGAGGTTCTTGTGATTGGATGCTCACACCTGCTTAGTGGTATCAATGGGATTGTTAGATTTTGGAATTCTTGGTTTGTTTTTTTTGCAATGAGATCATGTTCTCAACTTTATCTCTCTTTTATTATATGTCTATTTTATCATTCAAACATTGTTTTTGTCGTGGCTCTTCGGAATTCAGCATATATCTTGGTTTGATCTGATTTCTGGTTTTTCGTTCTTAAAATCCTTTTACCCCGATCTGCGATGGTGTTCCTTTTCAATTTAGTATGTCGTCGATTGATTAATATTCTTATAGGGTTTTAACATGTATGGTGTTCAGTTGAATTTGGAGAATAAATTGCAGAGACCTAATAGGTAGGCCTTATCACTTGGGAAATCTGAGAGTACAAAGATCATGTAGTACAAAAATGCGTAAGCCAAAATGTTTTCAGTTGCAGTTCGTGTAGTTTGTCCAACATTCTTCAATACCCAATTCAATGGATTCCGACTTTTATTAGTTCTACCTACATCTGTGAGCCATAGAAAATCAATGTATCCCATCAAATTGAAAATTATGTATATCAGCTTTAGGAGGATAGATTCTCTAGCATCATCAGACCATTGGCACTCCAGATAGAGTGTGAATCCAGGGGTCTGTGGTTTGAGGTCCTATGACCGTAAGCATTATTGCCCTAGGGTGGACGCCAACACTTTTCTTGGATAAACAGTGGCATTCATAGTTATTGGTAAAAATGCTGTGCACATTGATATTTTTGTGACTTCTTTCATTAGCCAAGAAATTTAACATTTTTTCTGTGCATGAATCAGCGTTCATATTTGCGTGACTCTTCAGCATGTTCCGGTTGTTGAGGACTTCCTTAGAGATTTGAGGGAATCCGTGGAAACTGTAAGTCTTTTTCTTGATACCAAACTTGAGCGTTACAGTACTGAGCACCATCAGTTATGGTGGTTTCCTCATTCCTTACAGAGCAATTGATATTGTTCTAGGCTTTTCATTGGATTTTACATCCAACTACTCAGCAGCTGACTTTTTTCTTTTAAATTTTATCATTCAGGTTAAAGCAAATCCAGGTCCAATCAAGGGAGGGCTTGCTCCAATATATGGTGCAGCAGGGAGGATGCCTGATAGAGACATGGTTCAGGAGTTGTTGGTAAATTTCATGGACAGCTCTTGCTAACAGGAATCCCTTTCAAGTACATTTGGTTCTCTTCTGTATGGTGTTTCTGTTGTATGGAATTTGTCCAATAAAGTTGGGGGTTACAAAATTTCAGAATTTGATGATTTCTCTTGGGGAAGTTTATGCCATCTTAGACCTGAAGTTTACCATCCTAGGAGTGAAATATTGCAGAAATCAGATTCTTTGTAAAACATTGTACATGTTACTATTTAGATATTGATCACGTATTGTTCTTTACATGCTCATTAACAGAGATGGTGATTAATATACAAATGGAATCTATCACCTGTTGGTGCTTGGCCATTGTTTGTGCTCTGTATTAATTCTTGTAGTAATTCTTCTCGTGAGTCGTCGATGCAGGGAGATGGTTTGAATTTGAGTAAAGGTCAGTGCACTAGTGATATTTGGGGGAATCAAGCAAAGATCAATGCCATGAACCTGTTGGTATGGAGGTGTGAGCTGCATCAAGAATGATTCTTAGCACACCAAATAGTACGGTGAGATAATTCCACGCATTTTTATCATATATTTATGAGCAATTCATGAAACTTGATGTTCACACACAGTTTAACATTACACTATTACAGTGACAGATACGTACGAGGGATGCCTCTTTATTTCATAATTCCTCTCTTTCTCATACATAATAGCATAGCACTCGTCCATCATAGAGAATCTTAGCAAATACATCAATAATACTACTCTGTTCTCACTTGGAAAAAGCATGACAACTTAATAGATTTATGTTGATAACCAATGCTTCTACAGCTCCAGCACCAGGTCTACAAAACAAATATATAAAAAGTCAGTTAGATGAGCACAATGTTGGAAGTTGGAACAAGACCATGAATTGTCCCAATGTAAAATAGGTTTAGTACATGGAGTTGCCGAATGGATCGGATTTACGAATTCAAAACTGTAATGATAGCTTATTCGGGTCGTTATTGGGTAAATTCATGATCTAATGTCTGTGTAGAGGTTGTATTTCAAGCCCTGATGTTATCGAACAGTTCCTTGTGGCCGTCAATCTAATCCATTGACAACCCTAGTTATTTAAACCAAACCAGTTGACATACTTTTAGAGTAGGACCAAGGTGGTCCTCACAATGGTTGGTTTTACTCTACATCCATTTGATGTTCAGAAACAGATGGGTTCAAGAGAGGGAGGGTGTAGTGTAGTAATACTTACAGTCTGCGTCTGTCTTGATCCAATACTCCCTGTTCCCATTGGAATCACTGCCGCCGAGCTCAAAAGGAGGTGGGTTCGAGTGGCTCTTGTAGCGTCGGAGGCGGTCCTTAGTTAAGGTTCTCTCCCTCTGAGTCTGAGTCCGAGGAGGAAACAACATGATGTCTTCATCTAGGGCAGTACGATCATCTGCATTGTTGCAGTAGTCTCCATCGTAATAAGGGACATTGTTGTTGTTGTTCTTATTGCTCTCATTTTTGTGGGACTTGTTAGACCTTTTTATAGCTGTGGAGCTCTCAGGATGAACTTTTCTGTTGAAAATTTGTAAGAGCTACGTCACAGCAAACATCACAAGAAGAGAAAATTAAAATTCAGGGAACATATTCAAGAGATTGAACATTTAATTATGAGTTAAAATCAGCAACCAACGGCGAGGAGGTCATGGTAGAAAATCACTTGATTTGGGTGTGTTTAATTATGAGACATTTTTTTCGAGTTTGCTTAGGGCCTCTGAAATGCAAGTCTACAAAATTGCAATCTCTGAAGAAACTAACTGACCTTTTGGAGTTTGTTTTCGGCCGAAACAGAATCAGCAGTAGCAGTAGAGCCCCTAAGTAAACGCCATTTCAGCATCTTCTTCATGGACTTCTCTCCAGTAGAGTCTCTCTTATCTTCCTTATTCTCCCCGCTTTTCTCCTCAATTTTGCTCTTCTGAAACAGTTCACCAAGAGATGTGCGGTATTTATATATTTAATGTATTTTCAATTTCTCAATGATTTATATTTAACTTTATGCCTATTAATCTGTCCACATGTTTTTATGTATTCATATTAATTAATAAAAAAAAGTCAAAAGTGCTGATTATGTGGGTTAGAATGTGAATTAGTCACACTTTCCCAGCACGACCGACTGTGGTCTGGATTTTTGACTGTGGTAATGGTGATGTTTACTATATATGAGTGAGGTATTTGTGTATTTTGCTTATGATGATATATTTTTAGGATATTTGAAAAGAGAATATGCATTTTGATTATGATATACTAGGATTGTTAAGTTTGTTAATGTGATGTACATGATCTGATCCACATAACTTGTTGGAAAACTGTTAGCTGAACATTTCTCTGTTTACATGAGGATGACAGGTTGTATTATGTCCATGGTGGTGGAGGCTCCTCCATCTTCTCTTTTTCTTTCTCTCTTTTATCAATATTGCATGCTATCAGAGCATCTTTGATCTTGGTTGTTCCCTTTCTTTCTTACTTTCCAAACACCCTCCTTTTCTTCTCCCCTCTTTCTCTTGAGTTGTTAAGACCACTCTTAGCATGTGCTGGAAAACTGTTACACAAATTTTCTTCTAATTCTCATCTTCCTCCTTGTTAGGTCCTAAATGTCCCACATTAACTAAGGGTTCATATGTATATGTACTCTTGGTCACCCTCCCCTTGTTCGCCAGTTTTCAAGGGAGAGTTCTACGCATTGGTTCATATTATCTTGTATCAGAGCCTAGCACCATGATGAGTATGGAATCGATGCAGAGTGGGCCATCGTATATGATAGGATCCTAAATGTCCCTCAACGATTTTTTTTGGGGGTGAGTTCTACCTATTGGTTCATATTGTTCACTTTTGTGAGGTCTATTGGATTCGCAGACCTCGTCTATTGAGCTTGTTACGAGAGTGTGTTTGCCTGATGTTTATCAGGTTCATTGCTTACAAAACCAGTTTTTCTGGTACTGCTGAACATGCCACAACCCCCATTTTTATGAAGATTTATTAGGTTTTTAATTTTAAATAAACCCTCGATTTCTGTGGTGCCTTCTTACTGATGCCACGTGCAGTCTAGCCTTCTCTACTTATGCCGCAGACCTTATTTCAGAACTTTATTTGGGTTTTGATCATTCAAACAATTCCATCTCTTGGCTCCAGTGGTGATGTCACATCTGTTTCTTTATCATCTTTTTAGTTTCTTTGTTGGTGCCATTCCATTCATATTTTGGGTTTCCTAGTTGTTTATATTATGGAATCCATAATCTCTTATTGATTTGCCCTCGGACATTCACACGTCACAGATGACTTTCATTAAACTTAGTGGAAGTAATTATTTGCCATGGTTTTTACGGCAAAGGAATATTTAAAGTACTACTTGACCATGGAAAAAGCCTGGTCTTGAAAGCAGAGATTATGATCAATGGTTTCTAGGGGGATTGCGCAGATTATGACTTGGCTCTGGCATAGCATGGGCCCGAGAAGTAGCATCCATGTGAGGTTCTGGGAAACTGTAAGGGACACATTCTGGAGCTGAGAATTTTAGTCGCGTTTGTCAACCTTACCAAGAATTCCTCCATTACCTCTTAGAGAGTTATTTTCCAGGTTGCAGCGTGTCTCCTTACGTGGCAACTGCACTAGCAGCGGGAGGTAGAATGCCGTTGTTATGACTCTAGTTTGAAACTTCCTTTGTACATTTTTTAGTATGAATTTTGATTCCATTATTTGTGCAGAACTTCAATAGAAGATTGATTTTCAGAAACATTTCCAGAAACTGAGGATTGAAGATGCAATGGAGTCATCAGCGGCTATACACCAAAACAGGTTTTTTGTGTTTAATTTGATTTGAGTTTAAGTAGTATCAGTTCTGTCATATTGGTTCATTTTTTCTTTAAAAAGCCAATTTATGCCAATCACTGCCAATTCTTCTTTAGACGGCAAATAAACATCTACATATTTTTTGCTGCCATACCAAGCAGAGCCCACAACAGGCATTGCAGAATATTGAAATTACCTCTATGAGGTAAATAGTGTACAATTTCTTTCACAATAGAAGTCAATTTCTTCTGAAGATGTACTCAACTGTTGTTAGTCCCAATTTCTTTCATGATTTTTCTTTCAGAAACACTTTTATAGAAACTGAGGAATGAAAATTCAATGGGTTGGATGGGATCATCATCAGCAGCTACACCAAAACAGGTTTCTTGTGCTTCATTTGATTTGAGATTTAAGTTCAATACTTTTAGTTGCTAAAATAAATTAGTGAGAAATACCAGGGGAGCTTTTCTGCTGTCATATAGATTATACTGATGGAGAGAAACAACAGTTAAAATACCTCATCCTGGAACATGGAGAAGCCTTGACATCCTGGATGAGGTTTTCTAATTGTTGACTTCTTTGGTCATCTATTTTTCATTATACCAAAGTAGTTCCCCTGGTATATCTCTCTCATTTACATGCTGTTACTAATTTTTCTTGAACTCTAATGCTTTCCTTCTCTAATTATCATCTATTTTCTCTCTCTCTCTCTCTCTCTCTCTCTCTCTCTTAATCATCCTATTGTCCTCACTTGCCTTGGCGGGCGCAGTGATTGGGACCCTATCATGGGTTCAAGTCTCTGTAGTAGCAAGGCCACCATCATTTTGTGCTGAAATGTTGGAGGGTAGTGCAGGAGCATTCCTATATTCCATATCATTGATTTTTTACCCTCCGACCATACTGGCAAAAGGCTAACTGTGGGCACAACAATTGCACAGAGGAACTAGCAATCACACCCACAATCCATGCATCTATCTGAATGAACTTTAAGGCCATCATCAATTTATCCAGGCAGCATTCAAAATTCAGCTAGTCCAGAAGAAATACCTTTGTGATACTTGACTACTTGAGCTACACGTTTAATTACTTTACAGTTCACTTCTTCCCCTTACTACTTGTCCAAGTGCTCGTGACTCTGTTTTTATATGCCACATGCTTATCTTCTTTACAGCAATATGAACTTTTCTTTCCCATTAAACACATCATCGCGATAATACATGTTTCAAAAGCAAATACGCTCATAAATTTCAAAAGACAAAGGAATAATGGCAAGACAGTAAAGTGAACCAGAAAAATTTCCAGGAACACGCACACACGCAAGCAAAGATGATTAATGTTATAATTATTTTGCATTATATTAAGTTTGAAATACCTGAGCAAGAATATTATGGTGTAATCATGCTGCCTGCTTGGTGGGGAACATGTTTAAAATAGTCTGTAGAAATTTAGATTTTCGCCATCATAGAAACCTTAAAAGCTTTAGGTTTTGCTACTCGTACAGTTGTTGCCCATATTGCAGAAAATATTGTATCTCCCTGCATTCACTCTTTCCTGACACAGAAACCTTTGTTTTTCTATGATATTGATCAAAAACTGTATGGCCATGATACTAATACTGGTTGGCAATAGCTAGGGCGATGGTAGAAGGATCACAGATATTGATGGGTTGGACCGTGCAGGCAGCACATAAATTTGTGAGTCTAACTTCAAATTCATAGTCCACTGTGGTATTCAAAGTTCTTATCTATTCTTTGGTATTTATTTTGTTTTCTTTTAACTGTTTTATGTCGTTAAGTCATGGTACAAATTATTCATCATTTGCTTTCTGAATTACTAAATTGTAGCCTCCCTTGTGAATGATGTGTTGCAGATGCCTTTTCTTTCTCTCTTTGTTTCTCTCTCTGTCTTTTCTTTTGTGCTCAGACAGACTTAGTATCCTAAGTCCTAATTGAAAATTTACAATTTTATCGATTTTCGCAGGTTGGAAAGAACTATCTGTGCAATCAGTGTAACAATTCCAGTTTCTTGAGAGGATTCAGTCCAATCAGTGTAACAATTCCAGTACAACATATCTTGCTCAACATCCATTGTTTGATCAGGTATATTTATACATTTTGGGATGTATCTCTTTGCAGAGTACCTATACTGATATAGTTTGCTATGCATCATTTGATTTATTTATCTTAGACTTAAATGGCAGATACAAGAACTGCGCGGGGACATTTTTGTTCCTGACTACTGTTTTGCTGGTGGTGGGGAGCTCAGGTCTCTTAATGCTTGGTTTGGTCCAGCTGGGACGGTGAATATAGGCAATGATCTTCTGGTTTATTCTTCATTCTCCAATTTGGTATATTTAAGCTATTATTTCCTTTTTCTTTTCATTACGGAGTATACAAGTAATTATTTGGGTTTGAATGATGATTGAGAGATGACATAAAAATTTTCTGTGAGAAAGGCTAGCGACAATGGTACAGTGCACTGCTAGCTTCTCCCATATACATGTGTCCCAAAATGTAGCGACTGAGCTAGCTGACTGTCGCTAGCACTCGTCATTTCGGGTTTGAAATGATAATTAAGAGGCGAGTCAGGGTGTGAATTGGCATAATGTGTGCTTGCGCACCTGTTGGGTGAGAGTTGGAAATGAATACCTAATTGTCAGAAAACTGTTAGGTAAATCATCTCTGTTTGTTTTTGTTGAACTGTTACTGTAGTTAGAGTTATAATTATTTTTCTTTTGAAACAGAAAAAAATATTATGTCATGGTCATAAGTT
>MVGT01002978.1:1273586-1284309 GCA_002174775.1 Macleaya cordata
ATACCTGCTATTTGTGTGGTGGGTACTTTTACTTCTTGTGATGTAACTGTAATTCAGTAATTGTAACAGAATTAACAGAAAAAAGCAAACATGCAAAAAGCAGAACAAATTGAAACCCCAAAAGCTATACAAATCCTATCCAACCTTCCTTCTCTCCTCAACTTCCTCTCTTCTCTCTCTTCCTTCCTCTTCAAGTACTCTTCATACCTTTCTTCCCCCTCCTCTTCCCTCCCCTTTTTCCTCTTCCCATTCACCATCCCTCTCTGCAGAATTCCCAAACTATCCTTCCCACTCAAATTCATTCCATCCATGTCCTCCATCTTCATGCTCACCTCCCTCACGTGCATATCCCCTCCTTCTGACCCACCGCACGTGACAACAATCTCACTCTGTACGAACTCAGTCGACCCACCTCGATTATCACCCGTCAGTATCGTCACGAACTTCAACTCTATCTCCCCTGTTAACCAGTGCTGCCGTACCGAAACAGGTCTGACGCTCGACATATTCGCTGCCCGCCGTCCGATTGAATCTACTACGATCCAGCTCAGCTTCAGATTCTCATCCAGATCTTGACATGTGTCCTTGTTAAATTGTATTGATGTAGGGACCACATCTTTGGGGTCGAGGAGATCAATTCGAAATGGGGAGCACCGGAACCAACCTGTTAGAGTCTCAGTTTCTTGAACCTTTGAAAATATGAGATTGTTTTTGTAGTGAATATCAACGGCTGAGATTAATTCAGGAGGTGGGGAAGATTGAAGAAGGTGAGAATTTTGATGATGAGGTGGTGGTGGTGGGTCGGAGTTGGGGACGAGGAGAGGGAAAGAGTCGGAGAAGAAGGAACGAGGGCCACCGTTGGGGAAGGTGGAGATGAGGTGGCGCATACGTGGGTGATTCGTAGAAGGCCATGTGGAATGGCAGATATTTGTCCAGAGGCTTTGGTGTGCAGAGAGGGTGTGTAGTTGGGAGGAGGCGCAGCTGGCGGCGGCGAGCGTTGGGCCGTCGAGACGAGTGAAGATGTGAGTCAATAAGATGTCTGGATGGACGGTCGAGATTGTGATTTCCCCAACTTCATTGACGGTCGTCGCAGTCGACGATGTAGAAGAAGAAGACTTCATTTTTGGTTGAAGATGGGAGAGTCGCGGAGTGGGAGAGGGGGAGAGAGGGGTTTATATAAGGATTCATTCAAGAGAAAAGACTTATTTATTTGGACTAGTAACGGGTGATCCGAACCCGATCTGATCAGGGGTCCGACTCGAATCCAATAAGATTTAAACTAGAATGTAAAGAATCGCTGAGGATCCGATTGGATTATAAATAAATATTTACATATAATAATAATATGTGAGGGCCAGGTGAACCACATTATCGATGGTGGGTACTTAAGATATTTAGTTGATGGTGGTTAAGTAAGC
Organism: Macleaya cordata; assembly: GCA_002174775.1. Lineage (NCBI taxonomy): Eukaryota > Viridiplantae > Streptophyta > Magnoliopsida > Ranunculales > Papaveraceae > Macleaya > Macleaya cordata. Next base: position 1,275,005 of record MVGT01002978.1, read on the forward strand.
ATAAAGTACGATTTTTCTATTCCAAATTGGGATTTTTTTAGGACAGTGCCTCGTATAATTAGCAATTAGGGATTAGTCCCCGTTTTTCTTAAAAAGCTGATATAGGTCCCTTTTTGGATGGAAACGTCAACTCCCCGTTTTATGGTGCACGCGGACAAAATACGTGCACCAATTTGACAAAAATGCCCTCACGTGTACACCACGCGAGGGACTTCGGTTTCCTATAACATCTAGAGTGTGTGAGAGAGAGAGAGTTGACGGCTTCCTATAACATCTAGAGTGTGCGAGAGAGAGAGTTGACGGTGTACACGTGAGGGCATTTTCGTCAAACTGGTGCACATGTTTTGTCTGCGTGCACCATAAAACAGGGAGTTGACGGTTTCCATCTAAAAAAGGACCTATATCAGCTTTTTGAGAAAACGGGGACTGATCCCTAATTGCTAATTGTACGAGGAACTGTCTAAAAAAAATCCCTTACAAATTTTGGTGCTGTATTGCTTAATTGGATTCAATTGTGTATTAAATTTGTTTATGTGAGTGGCGGATGAGATTCAATCTAAGCGTGGAAGCACCAAAAATTATAGTAGCAAAATCGTACTGGATCGTTGGCAAATTTTTAAGAAAATGACGTGTGCAAGGATGAGACTGATTAGACGCGCTAACGAGATTGAAGCATGAGGGAGGGATGCTTATAATTTTTCTTTGGATTTTGTTAACATGTGACCTAAGGGCACATGATAAGATTTTAGATTTTGTGTTTTGTTTAGTTTATTAAGGTTGTCCAAATGGGCTGATTTTTGGATATGTATGTTATTTATACTATTTAGATCATATCTAAAAAAATCAGCTCAATCGGAGACCTCTAGTACCTTCTAGTATCACAAACACTTAATTTAGATTTTTATAGTGTGAATGAACGGCTTACATTTAAAGTGATTTGTTTGGAGGGTTAGATATTTCTGATTGAGCTAATTTTTTGTAGACATCTTATAAATAATGATTATATTATGTCTACAAAAATTCAGCTGATTTGAAGACCTCTAACTTATAAAAAAGTTCATTCGAAAACAATCTTATCGTGTGCCCTTAGAGCACACGTTAACAAGACCCTTTTTCTTTTTAATGAGAAGATATATATATATACTTTTGCCTAAAGTAAAATAAAATAATATATTCAATAAGATGTTCGTTAAATTATGTAGGAGTTTATTGTACCGCGGGAAAGTCCTATGGATACTTCAATACCATTCAAACAAAGTAGCGGATGAGAGATGATAGTTTGATGTATTCAATAGATTTGATTTTTAATTTGGTAAATTTAGTGCATTGATTGTACATTAAAATGTACAAGATTTAAAAAGTACTCGATTCACTATAAACCCCACAATCCGCATATCCATCTTTAAAATTACTTATAAATGTGAGGTTAAATTTTTTTTTTTTTTCTTTTTAATGCAAAAGAACGAAAATTCATTCAAGCAAAAATAAGGTCCTCGTCCACTATGGCCCATCTTTGCCAGATAGGGGTTCCTCCAAAACATATCCATCTTAGCATTTTTTGCCCATTGGGCAAATTCAGGCGCCACACAATTATAACCTCTAAGAACAAAATAAATTTTAAGAGCTTCAAACTTAAGACGGGTATTACTACAAGGACATCAGATTTTGACATCTAAGATTACATCTGCTTATTTTATTGATTAGAAACCAATCATAACACTTGTTGAAAAAATATTATTTCATTTCAGCCCCTAATACCACTTTTAAAAAGCAGATGTAATCTTTTGGTGTCAAATTCTGGTGTTATTCTAGCAAAACTCACTTAAGACTCCAAAATTCAATGTCTTTAAGTAAAGCATCTGTACTCCAATTTCTATCAAAGCAGCCATTGTTAATCCTGTGCCTGTCCACCAAATTAGCAGCATCAGACTCCACAGCAATGTGAGGTTAATTTGGTAGTACAACTTTTTTTTTTGTTTTGTTAGTGGTTGCTTAATACATTTATGTTTGCTTAAATCAGGCTGATGTTGGTTCTGTTGGTCAGGTGTAACAGATAAAAATTGAATGATTTGAAAAAGAGGAAAAAAAAAAGAATGGCGTTGGGATTCGGGATTCACATGTTAAACATTAAATTCAGGAAAGAAGGAATGGCGTTGGGGTTCGGGATTGAGACAAAAATGCACATGTTAAACATTAAATTCAGACTGTTGCAAGTAGTAGGTAAGGTCATTAAAGCTGGGATGTTGTTAGCTTGCCCACTTAGGGCACATTTTAAGATTAAACCGTTAGTGAGTTAGTGAGTGAATCCGCATTTACTATCTGTAGCCTAGGGGAACAGAATCTCTTATGGGTGCGTGCCCACATTAATAACGTTGCGTGTTTACCGGTGCCCTCTAGAATATCAGTTTGGAATCGAGTACTTTTCTTTCCTTTATGCGACTCATCAAGTTGCCGTATAATATTATAACCAAAGAGTCCCCATCTTGACTAAATTGAATTAATTAGTATTAGGGTCCTGCCTAAAGTCATATTAGGCTCAAATGTCTAGTTTTGAATTTGGATCCTACCATTTAAAAATTATTTAAATTAATAAATCGAATAAATTAAGTAACGGAGGTTAGAGTTCCCTCCATCACATGACTTTGAGGCACGGGTTAGAAGTCATGTGACTTAACAGAAGTTTGATACAGTGGTTAGGACTAATCAATGATCCGACAGTAGTGATTTAATTAATTAGCCTTAGGAGACTCATTGGGACTTAGCCGTTAGACTGAATATCTACCCTTCAATTTATAAAATCCGGTCAACTTCACCATTGTTCCATCACCTTCACCATCTTCTTCAATCACCTCTATTTCTCTATCCTTCCATCTTACAATAGTACCTAGTACCTACTCCAAACCCAGTTTTTGAAATGGCTATTAGGAGTTAGTGTCCCGGTAAGTTATCCGGTTCAGTTAGCTATTGGTTCCCACCATAACTAAAATTTCGAGGTAAACATAAACAACACTAGCAGAAACCTCTGCCATTAATGTGACTCAAATACTAATTACCAAGTAATAATAGGACTTAACTACAAAAAATAGGTTCTTTGCAAACGAAACCACAAAAAACCTAGAAATGTTCCAAATCAGTAAGAAATTGTTAACAAGTTGAAGATTCGAACCCTTCTTTCGCTTTTCCAACAGCCGGATTTCACTAGAAATGGTGGTCGGAAATGGGAATCTGCACTTCGATTTTACCTGAACCCTAACATAATAGAGAAAGTAAAATAGGTTTGGGTCGTGCAGTTTTCTACCTATTGTATCGGTTAGTGTAATCTCGATCGTTCAACATTACCATCTATCATCAAAGATGTATACCTGGTTTGTACGTGTGAGGGAGTTTAACGGAGAAAATGGGTCATTGGTTATGTATGTCGTTTAATGCATTTATAAGGGAATAAAAGACTTTCTACCAAGGCCTTTTGATGTTGTAATTTTTGGACGGTTAACTGAGATCAACTGTCATCTCGAGACCCAGACTCAAAGCTGGATATATCTAGGATCCTGAGCCTAATATCTGACTTTATCTGGGACCCTAATACTAATTAACCCAAAACATTTTAAGCCCAACCCATACATGATCGTTGGATGTTCACTTCGTTAGTAAATGCCAAAGCATCTAAGGATTGAGATGATCTAAAGACTGACTTTTGGTGATGATAATCTCCTCACAATGGAGATTATCTCCTCATCTACTTGGTAAAAAATTTAATAGTAAAAATGAATAGTTCAAAATTATAACATGCATGTAGACAAGGAGATTATGAATTTTAAAATAATATAATTTTTCCTGAGGATAACCCCTAAGATGAGGAGACTATCTTCAGTGCTTCACAAAAAATAAACCCTATGTTTATCTGCATAAAGACTGAAGGAGTGCAGCCTCTCTAACCCAAACTATATAAACCATTAGATTTTAGAATGGGAAGAGCTTGTTTCTTCCATGTCAGAAAATTATTGGGATCAAGTTTAATGGAGGCCAAAGGGATTAATTGATTAAAATTGAAAGAGGGAGGGTTAGAGTTGGATGAAGGAGAGAAAGATGAGGGAGTGGTGCTAACCGTAGGTGGCGTTGATTCATCTGAGGAAGCAGGAGCAGTAGACATCGTGAAGAATGGATAAGACGGCTAGAGGAAGAGGAAACCGGCTCTTGATACCATGAAGGAGTGCAGCCTCTCTAACCCAAACTAGGGTAGAGTATTGAATATATATTAATGATTATGAAAGTACAATAGTACCCTTGTAGGATAAATTACATAAATATACACAATACATAGAGTTATACTAATACAGAATAGTCCCACATGGGATATGAGAGTCTAACAAACTCAAAATATAATGATCCTGGGTCATACCATTCATAGCCAATTGGTTTTGAGTTGGAAGCCGACAAACTTAATATGGTATCAGAGCGCAGGCCCACACGTGATAGGCCCAACGGTCACATGTGCTCTCCGCCACTCAAAAAGAATTTCACGTGCTAGGCGCAAAAAGAACGCCACACGTGAAGGGGCGTGATGAGAATAGTCCCACATGGGATATGAGAGCCTAGCAAACCCAATATATAATGATCCTGGGTCACACCACTCATAGCCAATTGGTTTTGAGTTGGAAGCCCACAAACTTAATATAGTATCAGAGCGCAGGCCCACATGTGATAGACCCAACGATCACACGTGCTCCCCGCCACCTAAAAAGAGTTCCACGTGTTAGGCACAAAAAGAACGCCGCACGTGAGGGGGCGTGATGAGAATAGTCCCACATGGGATATGAGAGCCTAGCAAACTCAAAATATAATGATCCTGGGTCACACAATTCATAGCTAATTGGTTTTAAGTTGGAAGCCCACAAACTTAATAAAGACCCACAAACAAGGGAGTAACTAAGGATTATTTCTAAATTCCAACCATTACTAAAATTAAGGTATTTTTCTTGATAAGGATGAAAAGAGGAAATAAACGTATCATCAGATAACTCATTTACAACGTGGGATCACGAGTCTTTGATAATATATATATATTTGTGCCTTTTATTTATTTATATAATTCAACATGTTTATGCGATTCTGTTTTGGAGCGAGGTGTTGAAGACTGATCCATAAGGACTCGGTCTGGTATCTTATTAGAACGGATCTAAATCCTAATCCGAATGCTTTTCGGGTCAAATTTTTTAGAAAGTGGACCCAAAACAAGAACAACCCAATCTATTTACATTTTGATAATATAACCCTAACCTTTGTAACTATTACAAAGGGAAAAAAACACCTAATTTTTTTGTATTACTTCATGAAAGGAAAATGTGCCTACTTCTATTCATTTATTACCACTTAGTTAATTAGGAATTATTTTCCTTATTTAGTTTCATTTCTTGTATTCCCCAAAAGTGTAATGCTAAGGGAATCTAAATCGGGGACTCAAAGAAGACAATCTCCCATGAATTAAGTGTTGGTTTCTTAGTAACCGAAACCTTAGTATAGGGGTGACGTTCCCGCTCCGGAACCTCGCACTCTCGCTCCGAACTACGCTCCGACGCTCCTGCTCCGAAGGTATTTTAGAACTAAGAATATTTTTTAATCGGCTGCTCCGACGCTCCCGCTCCCACTTTCATTCCCGCTCCAACCCACGCTCTGGTTACTTAGGTTGGTTTGTTGTGAGGATGCTCCCCTCAACATAGAAAATATCCTCAGCCCATCTTACCTTTTGATACGATTAATGTTTTAAACACAAGTAGATGATGATCTGTGAAGGAAGTATCTCCTTCACCCAAAGATTTAGAGAGAGAAAGTAGTTCTCGAGAGAGAGAAAGTAAAAAGAGTTCTCTAATCTCCAAAAAGCATATATCTAAAATGAGAGGTGCAAGAATTACTTGAGGTAAAGTCAAACTCCTGATCACTGAACAACGAACACCTGTTCTCCACTTTATAAGTGCATGACAACGGTTCATTTTACTCATTCTTATTTACCAATTTTCTTTCGAAAACCTATTTTCTTTAGTGAAAAAGTACTTTTTTCTACCGAAAACTTCAATCCAAATAGATACTCCCAGAATCTACATGGTGGGGAGAGTAGAGTATCTTCAGTTGAAATCAGCCTTGGGATCATATTGATATGGGTCTCACGTTCTAGATTATCTTCCCCCAGTTCCCAAAGGGTCCCCATAGCATTACTCTTCGAGTTTTGCTAGAATAACACCAGAATTTGACACCAAAAGATTACATCTGCTTTTTAAAAGTGGTATGAGGGGCTGAAATGGAATAATATTTTTTCAACGACATGATTGGTTTTCAATTAATAAAATAAGCAGATGTAATCTTAGATGTCAAAATCTAGTGTCCCTGTAGTAATGCCCTTACTCTTCCCTCCACAAGAATATTCAGAAAACAAACCAATCCTGTCATATGAAGATACTAAGTAACCCGTGATTTCGACAGGCAAATTATTGTTCTATTGAAGGAGACTGGTCAAAATTTATTTTTCAAGTTGTAGACAGCTCTATTTTATTACAGAGATCATTGGCCATTGACTTCCCATAAGCCAATCCGTTGAAGGTTATGTTCCTCTGCACTAAGAGCATCTCCAATGCAAAAGTCTTATAAGACAATGTCTTATCTACGTGGCATGTCTTATAAGACAATGTCTAATCTACGTGGCAATAAAATCTTCACAATAGATATTGTTGAAAAAAATGCATCTCCAATGCAAATGTCTTGGGATGACTTTTTAACTTATGTGGCACTTAATTTTTGAATGGGTCAAACCTATTTTGTTTAAAAAGTAATTAAAAGTTTTGGAGGGAAAAAAAATTGCTGATGTGGATCGTAAGACATTGTGAAGATGAATGTCTAGAAATAGACATTCTATTTCACAATGTCTAGAATAACTACCGCCACGTCATCACATCCTTTCTTCACATTAGCATTGGAGAAAGTTTTTTAAAGAAAATGTCTATTTATCCTACGTGGCAGTCTTATTTTACCACATTCACATTAGCATTGGAGATGCTCTAACATGTACAGATGTGGTCCCTAGATATGTGGGGGCCCACATGAAATAGTACGATCCCCAAAACTAAATGGACCTATCAGTTCCAAGCCCAGACCATTTACAGACCTACCTACCACTGACCTACCAAAATGCAGTGAAATCAATTATATAAAGGGGGTAGCTGTTCCAGCAATGTGTGAAGATCGTGACCGTTATTAGTTAGTTATTTTATAAATGGATAGTTAGATAGTATACGAATAATTATACACCATGGGTCAGCGATTTCGATCCTATTGTCCGTGAGACCGTTAGATGCTCATGACGCGAATGGAATTGGGAAGGAGACCTTGTTGCTGTAGAATGTGATCTACATCAACCTCATGGAATTTGGTATATATTTTGAAGAGTAGTGTTAGGGCAAGTACTATGGTATCCCCCAAATTTTGGTACAACAAGTCTTAAATGGTAGTAGGGAACTCCAAGTTGTGGACTTTTTCGGACCCATTTAATACGTTATATCTGATCTGTTGAGTCTACAGAGAGATAATCCAAAAGGTAAATTAGCTATACTATTAGTTAAGATAATAGGGCTTTTTGGGGCTTTTTTACTTTTGGTGTCCCTGAAAAAATTATTTTTTGTTAAAGTTTAACTTCACTTTGAAAGGGTGTAATGGTCATCTTCTGCCCCTGAAAAAAGGATAAATTAGTAATTTTATTCTCACCAAAACATAACCATCCCACTTTTGCAAAGGAAATTAAATCTCTTCCATGATTTTCTCTAACTTTAGATATCCCTAAAATCTTTCTGTAACAATCTACTCAATTTTCATATTTCTCTGCAATGGATACTTGCATTTTTTTGTGTTTTTTCTGTAATTATTTTTATAATTTATTGCATTGATAGTTTAATATAAAATTAGTGTGAGGAACACGTGCAACGCACATGCACAACGCTTGTCATATTTTAAAATTTTAGCGCCGTTAAGAGTTGATTGCAAATTAATGGACTGTTCAAATACTGTTAAATTTAGATCGACTAAAATTATATGATTATGATTTTTTGGTGTACGCCATTTAACTTGGTACACAATTACGCCAATATGATTTATAGATCAAAGGCTAATATTCTGAATGGGTGGCCATAATGTTACATATTTGTGGGTAACCCACACTATAATGAATCATCTTATAGTCTCGGAAGTTTTATGTTTAATTTTGTCTCCTAATCTCTATACAGTTGCAGGTCCCCCCATCTCTCTGTTTCAAAACATCCAAATATTTGTTTGGCAATAGCTATACGTCCAAAAACATTATAACTGTTCAGCTTATTGATCCAGTTCATCAATCATAAATCTTTGCTGTTCAGACAAATCCAAGATGAGGTGGACTTTATTAGATAGATTGAATCATAGATATTTGTTTTTCTTTAATCAACCGGTAAAAATAATCGTTATTTTTTTACCCACGAGATCAATGGCCCCCTAATTGCCAAGGAAAATGATAGTTTTCAGTCAAGGGAAAATGAGTATGGTGGCTTTGATCAAGAACCCGATTTGTCTAGATAGCTATCAGTTGAATACTACTATACTATAAATGCAAATTCTTCATATTCATGATTTGGGACGAAATCTGTTTATCCCTGATACACCCAAATCAGGATGGCAGGTCTCTCTGTCACTTAGGGTATCTGTGGATGGGCATAACCTAAACCAACCTGACCTGTAACTTCAAATACCCTCAAGAGGGGTTCGTGACCAACTTTGCTCAGAATACACTCAGTAACTGAGAATCCACATTTGAAGAAAGCAGATAAAAGGAAAAGTTTTTAGGCAGACAGAAAGTCAAGCATAATATTTACAAGTTGCAAATGAATTGATGTGGTGGGGCAAGTGAATAAACGGTGCATATCAATCCAAGTTCTGTAAGAAAACAGTCACCTACTGTTATCATGCAATGGCATGAACCTGGAGAGACTAAAAGATGAGAGAGATAGAGATGATACCCGTTGACTCCCTTGGTGATGGATCCAATTTTTAGTGCTTCACCATGTGTAGTCAGTCATTTTGGTGGATCCCCCAATCTGCACAGTTATCATTTGCCTAACTTAATGGCCAATGGCAACTACGCTGTGAAGATGATTCTGTTAGGCCTAACAAACAGTGAAATTGGCTAGGCTTTTTGAGATTTCTTTGCCCACTTTTGCTTTTCCTCTTTTGTACACTTTGCCTTTTGGATTTGGTCAACTAATATAAACCCTCTTGTACCTGCAAAAAAAAAA
>MVGT01002976.1:18051-89310 GCA_002174775.1 Macleaya cordata
CAAAGTTACAGAGTTGCTTTTCTGACTCGATCATTGGAACCATATTCTTTCCTCTTTGGTTTGTTGTATCTTCATGTTCATCATTATCTCCGAAGATTACCACCAAACGATCTTTGAATGGGAATTTCACCTTCTAATGTAGAATAGATGTTACTGCTTTGTGCTGATGTAGCCATGGTCTCCCTAGGAGCATATTAAAGTTTGAATCGATGTCCATTACCAAAAAATGAACTTCAGTATGCACCCATCCAGTCATAATGGAGGTTGTGAACTCCCCCATTACTGTTTTTCTACCATTATCAAACCCTTTCACTGATCTAACTGTCCCATCGCTGAAGGCCATATCCAAACCTGTTAAGCCCATGAGTTTAGTCATTTACAAAGTGCAAATGTTGACTCCAGAGCCATTGTCAATAAGGACAAGGGGGACTACCAAGTGATTCCAGCCGATGGTGATATTTAAGGCCCAGTTGTGTCTTAATCCTTCTTTCGGTAGGTCCTCATCGGAAAAAGATATCGTCTGAACGCTGTGAACATGTGTTACTATGGCTACAAGCTCATTTGGAGTGATTTTCGTAGCTACCTGTATGGAGCTTAGAGCCTCGAGCACTGCATTTCCGTGTCTTGTAGACGCCTCAAGCAATCCCCAAACTGAGACATTTGCTTTTGTTCTCTTCAATTGTTCAACGATCACTACAACTGCTGGATTATCAGCTCGCAAGTTGGCTGGCTTAAATGTTGTTCCGGCCCGAGTCTGGTGTTGCACCTCTTGGCACTCCAGTGTCCTTACCTCCTTTAAAGGATCCGACTATAAATGGTCTTGAGATTTGGGAACTATGAATTCCCACACATCCATTGTTGGTTTTCTCAAGTCATCTAGCCGAAAGACTAAAGGAGCTTGTACCGCCTCTTTCACCACCGTAAATAGTTGTTTCTTTGGTGATTCAAGTTTCTTCAAGATTATGAATAACTGTAGTTTAAATGTTCCTATTTTTGCCTTTTCTAACTTGGCAATTGATTCATCCAGCAATGCTACCATTTGACTTGCCTCCCCGACTTGATAAACGATACTCTGCCCTTGTAGGCTTTTTTGAACTGGTGATTCATTTGTTGTGTCCCTTCTTCGAACAAATTCCGACTGATCTGATGAAGCATCTGAGCCAGAACCCACATAGTTCACATTTTGATGTCCAGTAGCCTGGTGTACCGGCAACGGGTTGGTATTAATATTGGGCCTTGCAGGAAGTTGCACACCTTCTATTTGTATCTTACCTTCCTCCAATAGATCTTGGATTACGTGCCTTAGGTTCCAGCATTTATCAGTTAAATGCCCTGGACCTTGATGATAATCACAATGTTGATTTGGGTTGAACCATGTTGGAGGAAGATCACGTACTGGTCTGGGCTCCAATAGTGTGATTAGTCCAGCTTCTACTAGACCGGGGAGCATAGCGCTTAATGGATGGTTAATTCGTGATAGTTCTCTTTTGGGACATTGCACTTGTGCTTGCTGATTCGCTTGAATTTTAATTTGGTATGGCTTTTGAACAGGTTGCTTGGATTGAATACCTTGAGCCATATTTTGCTGCTTATTTGCAAAGGATATTTGGTTAACATGCTCTTTGCCGACTTTTTTGCTCTTTGCATCTTGAATTGGAGCCAAAAGAGATGAAAGGGTTCCATTTTTCATTGAATCTTCCAAATGGGTCCCTGCGAGTATGAACCTATCCATCTCGTCGTGACCCCCAATACTCAACATTAATCGAATATTTGGTTTCACGCTATTTCTCAAGATTTTTAACTGTTCTTCTTCCGAGGGACGGTTAATCATCTCAATAACTTTCAGTCTCCATCTTGCGATGAAGTCTGTAAATGACTCGTCGTCCTCTTGACGCATAGACTCGAGCTGTCGACGGGTCACAGTTCCCTCAGTTCCATAGACGAAGTGCCTAATAAAAGCTTCTGCAAGCATAACCCAAGTAGGATACTTGGATTGATCAAGCTCAATTATCCATTCTAGCGCATATCCAGTAAGACTTTGTCAGAAGAAATGCACCATTAGATCATGACTAAGATTTAGATTCTTCATTGCACACATATAAGACATTATGTGAGGCTTTGGAGAACCATTCCCATCATACTTGGTGATTTCAGGGAATTTGAATTGTGGTGGTAACTTCTCTACAAGTGATTTATACCATGAGCTGATATCTAGGGACGAACCTCCCTCCAGTCGTTGCAATCTTCTCAACACGTCCTCATTTATAGGGTCAGTTTTCTTTTTTCCCATTGATTGACATTTTTCATCATTCTCTTCATCTACTTGGTATTGTTGAGCTAACTCTTTTTTTGAAGTGAACATGATTGGAGTCCTTCGTGGTGTGTCCATAATTTCCTGTATTGGAAACTCTTTTGCTTATTCCTGGAAGTGAATCCTAGATGCTTCCCCTATTTTCGGTTCGGCTGTAAAGGACTACTCCTTGCAGACATCTTCCACTGGAATCTGGGATTTTCCCTTGCTTTGGCTTTCTGACTCCTGTTGTTCTTTGAGAATTTGCTTGATTATGTCCCTCATTTCTTCTTTCAGGACATTGCTGACAGCGTCCTTTATTAAAACCCTTAGATCACCTGATGTCACACTAGCATTTTGATTCTCTTCATCCATCTCTTTTGCTCTTTCTAGACGTTTGGAGTTTCTGGTCCAAGTTGGTTTTGATGGTTTACCCGTCTTTAAAGAGTATACTGAAGCAGCAATATAGCAACGGGAATGCAACGTCTAGAGCATAGTACCTATTTTCACCGATAACATAATCAAATACACAAGATCATAAATTCCCCAAAAATTCCCCTAGTTATTTTTTGAGTCGAATTCTTCAAGTCCCCAGCAGAGTCGCCAGCTGTGGAACAGTAAATTTTCATCCCTCTCCACCGCTCTCTACCATAAGAAAATGGGGGGTCGGAAAAACGGACAAAGATTCGCCCACGAAGGGGGATATAAGATTAGGAGTCGCCACCTGATTAAATGGGAATCAGGACCCGAGATTTGAAAAAAATCACCTATTTCTAAATTTTTCAAAAAATATAGCGATTATCTATGAATGGTCTGCGTTTAGAGATTCAAGTAAGGGAATCCTGGTACGGGTCGAGAAGGTGTTAGGCACCCGACAACCGCCTGATCGTGAGATCGGCCTCTACTTCACAACTAAAGGGATTTTTTAGGGATTTATGATCTATTTAAAAAAGAATTTATACATGAAGATTAAGTCTAAAGCCCATATATTTATGTTTCATGCATATAAAGATTTTGGGGCAAAAAATATCAGAAGGGTGATGCAAATGTCTCTTTTTTGACATATATCAAGAGAGAAAGTGACATGTACGTATTTTTTCGTATATGTACCAATCAACAAATCATATAAGTGTATACTCGTATGAGGCAGAGATACACGTGTATATTTTTCTATACGTGTAAGCAAACAATTCATACATGTCTATATAACTTGTATGAAACAATGTGATACATACATATTTTTGTGCATGTACACAAATAAAATGCAATACTTGATCATTTCTTTCAAGTATGCAACGTGGTGACACATGTATATTCTTGTACACGTCCATGAATGATATAGATTTATATTTTAAAATTAATTTTTTGTGATATGTATGTATTATTGCATACATATCAAAAAAATCTCACATTTGTCATTTTGACATATATGAGAGGATTGACACGTGTAAAATATTTTGCACGTATCCAAAGGATTTTTGAAAAAAACATTATACATGTGTTATTGTTGACATATGCGAAAAATGATGATACGTGTGTATTACTTCACACGTATAAGATGCATGACTTATTCGTAGAGAATTTCTAGAAGTCCTAATCTTTTCAAGGAATTCTAATTCTAAGATACATGACATCTAATGCAAATGCAAATGATTTTGTTTATCTAAAAATCATTTGATTTCTTTTCTTTATTTTGAAAATTATTTGAAATTATCGCAAAGTGGGGTTAGTTTAAGAATTAACCCAACTAAATTAAGTGAGCATGACCATCGACCCGGCTTAGGCACGAATGCCAAGCTTATATGCCCGTCTTTGGTGGTCTCACTTAACAAGTTTAGGAGAATTCCTATCATAATCCCAAAATTAACAAGCAATCTTATTGCTAATGCATCCCTAAACTATAATCAAACAAACCTAACCTAGATTTATCTTATTCTAGGAAAGATTATTCTTATTTTGACTATTAGATTTTTAGGATTTGATTGAGATGAGTTTCTTAAGCCCAAAAGATAAGAAATGAATTTATGAGGCCCAATTTGCTTGAAATGGGCTTTAGAATTCCAAAAGAATAATGGGTTGTAAAACCCAACACACAAATCTAAAGTCTATGGTGTAAAACATAGACTTGAGATTTAATATGATGAAGTGAGCCTAATAGCCCATTAAATGAGATATTGGTCCAAAGATTTATTCACAATTTTTTTTATGTTTTATTTGATGTTTAAGGGCAAAAATATAAGTTGTACCGTAAAATTTTTATATATTTCAAGCAATTCTAATTTGTGCCCAACTAGGATTAACCATTCAAATTTTTATTTATTTATTATTTTTTTTTTGCTACAAACTTAAAAGCAAATAATATTTTTAGATTAAAAGGTATCATATTCAAGAACAATGAAGAAATCAACACAATACATCAAAATTTTGAAACATTGATTTTCAACTCTATATTTTAGTGTATTGATTTCAACACTTCAACAATCCTCATTTCAAGATGATTTTTTTACATCAAAATGATATTTCAAGTATTTTAGGCATTTAGATAAAAGAGTGTAAAATTTATACAAATTATATCAATTGATCATGAAATTCAAGATCTACTCCATTCATCATGTAGTTTATATGAAATTAAACTAATCTATGACAAACATCAAAACATTTATAGCTTTTTAACCATTTAATTTTACATTGTATCAATAAATTAATAAAAAAATGAAATTAAATAACATACTGACTTCTTTTTTTAATCTTTTTTTGAAAATTGTAACCGTACAGATGGTTAGATCTTGAAAAGTTATTGAATTTTGATTACTCATCCGTGAAAATCCGACGTCGAATGAGGTTGATACGGAGTCCGGAACATAATTTTGACCAAAATCAAAGGATACCAACGAATTTTGACTCTCTCGGGTCAATTTGGGTTTAATTCCGTTGAAAATTATGGCTTAATTTACTATTGACATATATCATTATTTTTATGTTTCTATGTCATTACATGTTGATACCCACCATAGATCGATCATACATCCACTATCAATTTTAATGGAAATTAGAAATTGCCTTAACATTAATAAAGAGCAATCAATTATTTCTAAACATCATATAAAACTTCTCAAATGAAATTTATATAACATAAAATTCACATTTTTTTACAACAAAAAAATGAAAATTAAGTCTAGATATCAAAAAAAAAAGAAAAATTTACTTGAGATCACCAACCTATTTTTGCAATTAATCCATGGCAAGCAAAGATTCAAGAATCCCTATTTTTCTCCTTTTCAGAATAATTTCTCTTCTAAACATTTTTTGTCAAAACAAATCTCCTTCTTCTCTGAAATTCTTTTCTGAAATTTCTTCTTTCAAAAATTCTCTTATTTTTTTTAAAATTCTCTTTAACAATTCTTCTAAAAAATCATTCTCATCTCAGAATTTTTCTACTTCTTGAAATTTTCTCCTCTTTTACATAGATCTTAAACCCTTTATTTATACACAATTTTATCCTCAAATTTCGGAGTTTGATTGTTAATTAAAATCAGCCGATCTGATCTTGGCAGAAATTTTTTACTCTACTTTCGCCGTTCAACGCCGATTTACTTGACCTTCCGCATACAACACTAAATTTCCGTTTATGCGTTTCCATTAAAACTTACTGATCTGTTAAAGATCAATAGGAAAGAAAGAGGAAGAGGGAGAGAGATGGAGAGAAAGAGAGAAAGAAAGATAGAGAAAAAGAGAGAGGAAGAGAGAAATAAAGAGAGAGAAAGAGAGAGAGGCAGCCATGTGTAAAAAAACGCATGGTCGGCTCTCCTTTTTTTTTTTAATAAAAAAGTTACTTTAAAACTTTACTTTTTAAAAAAAAAGTAAACTTTACATTTTAAAAAAAAAACTTTTACTACTTTTTTAAATAAAAAAAACTTTTACTTATATATTAAAACTTTTACTTTATAAAATTTTATATTAAATTATCTTAATATCTAAAAACACTTAATTAATAATTTTTTTAAAAAAAACGGTAAAACATATCTCTTATTATATTTATTTATTATTATTATTATTATTTAAAGTAAATGGTATTGTAAATTGATTCCAAACTTAGTCCAAATTTAAATTTTGTCCCAGATTCTATTCAAATCTTGGATTTCGGTCAAATTGGACTTGAATATTGGTCAATTAAGATCAAGTTTGATTCAAAATTCGCATGTATCCAGTATACTAAAATTGGATAGTTTTCACATGGGGTGCAAAAATTGGTGTCAACACACTTTGTGAAGGAATCGACATACATATTTGGCCGTGCAAAATCAGGTGGACCAAAAAACAAAATTCAATCAAAATGCAGATTATTAGCCGTTCAATTGGTGTCCCATATGAGGGGGCAAATTGCGTTTGTTGGGGATTTCAACTCACATGTACGTAATGCGTGTGTGAAAGCTCATTATATTAATTCCTCAAAAAGATTATTTTTTCTTTTAGAATGCCTTTAAAGATGAGAGCATCACCCATATAATACAGTTCTGGTTATTAAGGATTAGTCTAGTTTCTCCTCATTGATAAAAGAAAACTCGGTTTCTCCTTTAAACCTTTTTCAAAGCATTTAGAACAATTCAAGAGCTTTCTAGAACTACCTATCAAATTCATCAGTTGGTAGTTTCTCTTTCTTGTTTAAAAAGGTAAAAAAATTACCACCTATAAATATGGAAAGACGTATCACAACCCTCTAATAACATATTATTACATGGATCCAATACGTAATTATAAGTTATAATAATCAACATTTACAGATCTCAAAACTAAGACATCCTTTATAAAAAGAGTACTTTTGTTCTCACCCCTAAAATTCTACTATTTACCCCAATTTCGTTTTGGAGATTTCACTTTTGGTTCAAAATTCCACTATTCACCCCTAATTTTTGTCAGTTTACTTTAGGTTGAAAATTCTACTTTTCATCCCCAAGTAATTCTTATTTTTGTTCAGTTTTTATTTTCTATTTCTTTTCTTCTTCTTTTTTTCTTCTAAAACTTAATGTGAAATATTATATTCCCACTTTTCTCTCTATTTCTTTAGTTTTGTAGTCATTTAATAGATCAAAACACCATCATTAAAGTAATTGAAAGAAAAATCAAAACTTATTGTCATCTTCTTAATAACATATAAGTATCTTATCTTATTTTATTTTTTAAATGTATGTTTACTGATGAGAGTAGAAAGAATATTAATTTTTATTTTATTTTATTTTTTAAAAAATAATTCAAAGTAAATAGAGAAAAGAGAAACCGGTCAAAAAAAAAGAAAGAGAAGGAAATGAGAGAGTTAGAAAGAGAGATAGAAGGATAATGGTGTTTTGATTTAATGATTAACTACAAAAATCATAGAAATAAAGAGAAAAAATAGGGAAGATAACGTTTCACTTTGAAAAAAAATATAAATTTTTTTAGGAATTACTTAGAGGTGAAAAGTAGAATTTTGAACTAAAAGTAAACCCCTAAAAATTAAAAGTGAGTAGTAGAATTTTGAACCAAAAGTGAAATCTCCAGAAAAAAAGAGTGAATAGTAGAATTTTGGGGATAAGAACAAAAGTATTTTTATATAACAGAAACACTTTTGGAACCAGCTCAATAATTTATCAATATGGACAGATTGAGTTGGTACCCAATCACAATCATTTCATATGTACATAAGGAATGATTGATTCAATCTGTCTATATAGACAGATATTGAGCCGGTCCAATAGTGTTTCTGCTTATAAAAAGGATAAGTTTTTCATGCTATTTTGTTAACCCAACAGTGCAACGCACACATACAAAAAAGTTTAGTCTTACAATATGATCCTTATAAAACTTGTTTCAATTGGATGGGACCATGTTCATTCTATGTCTTATCCAAATCATTGCTAGTTACAATGTAAAACAAAAACAAACACAAAAATTTAATATATATTTATTTTTAAGAAGGAGATTATTGCCCATAAAATATATTTTTTTAAAGGAAAGATACACCATGATAAACGATGAGCTATGGAGCACAAAATATTATAAAATTCACATTTTAAATGCGAATTAAACACATAATTACTGTCAAAAGTCAAAATTCACTTATTTTTGATAATAGTTAATGATAGAAATGATGATATAACATGGGTGAACAAAACTCTTATCATTCTGTTAGCAGACTCAATAGAGTGGTTGAACTTGAATGTTATGTGACAGTTTAGAAACAACTTATTGTTAGTAGGGTTTTATTTACCCATTGAGCCAACATAATCCATTAAAAGGGTTTTGTTCACCCACATTACAAGTAGGTCAATATAATCCCACCTTGAATATTGTTAGTAGGGTTTTTCACCCACGTTACAAGTGGGTCAACAAAATCGCTATAGATGGAAAATTGACATGTAGTTTTCTTGTTACCAGTCTTACCACTAACTTTAAAGGTATTTTCCGATTCCAACTGCACCCGCACTCGATTTTTGGTGGGACCCTCACTTCCAAACCAATTTAGTTCAAAGTCAATGTCAAATTGACTCAAGGGTCAAGAGTCAAGATACTTTTGATAAACAGGCGTCAACAATAGTGTTAGTCAGTCAAACAGAAGTCCATTATAATAAAAACATGAAATGATTACGTGGTATATTCTGATAGTGCGGCATATTAAACAATGTCGTAGCGCTATAACATTTACGCATCATAATGGCAACAACTTTAAGGTGGCAGACACTAGAAGCTAGTGTGAACGGTTGACGAACCCTCCGAGATTGTTCAGCTGCAGCACTTCTTCGTTCTGAAACAGAGTGACAGTGTTTTTTAGAGAGAGAAAGTTAGAGAGAGAAACAGCTCTATAAAAACGAAACACTCCATTACTCGTTTTCTCAGGTCTGGCCAAACCAAAAGACTGAAGTTGGACCAAAAGCTTCAAAGAAACAAAGGTAAGAAACCCTTCAAATCCCATCCAAGGAATTCTTCTTCTGCACCGCAATTACACTTCACTTTACTACTGTTACACTCTTTACTCGAACTAATTTTCATTCATGGCCTCTGTTTTCAGTTCCTTCTTCTTCTTCTTCTTCTACTTTGTTATTGTTTCTCTCTCTAGAGTGTCTGCTTTAAGTTCCGATGGAGAAGTTCTGCTTTCTCTGCTCAACAACATGAAAGTACCTAACTCGGTGAAATCTAGTTGGAACTCGTCCGATTCCACTCCTTGTCACTGGTTAGGTATAGAATGCGATCTTAAACACAACGTTGTTTCTCTGAACTTGTCTAGTTACGAGATTTTAGGTCAATTAGGACCTGAAATCGGAAGGTTAAAATACCTTCAAACCATTGATTTAAGTACAAATAGTCTTTCTGGTTCAATTCCTAAAGAATTAGGGAATTGTAGTAATCTTCAATACTTGAATCTCTGTGAAAACAATTTTACTGGTCAATTACCTGAAACCCTGAAGAATTTGCACCAATTGATTGTTCTCTCCGTTTTCACTAATTTTCTAAGTGGAGAAATTCCTGAGTCTTTGTTTCAGATTCAATCTCTTGAAGAAGTTTATCTTAGTACGAATAATTTCACAGGTTCGATTCCAAATAGCGTCGGGAATGCGACGGAGTTGACATCTATGTGGTTGGATTTTAATTTGTTTTCGGGTACTATTCCCTACTCAATAGGAAATTGCACCAAATTGGAAGAACTTCATTTGAATGATAACAATTTGGTTGGGTTTTTGCCTGGTAGTTTGAACAATCTTGAGCTCCTAGCTTATATGGATGTCAGTAACAACAAACTAGAAGGTAGGATCCCTTTGGGTTTGGGGAACTGTAAAAAACTGAATGTGCTGGTTTTGTCTGATAATCGTTTTATCGGAGAAATTCCTTCAGGTTTGGGGAACTGTAGTGGCTTAACTTCCCTTGCCGCTGTTAACAATATGTTAATAGGCCGTATCCCATCTTCCCTTGGCTCATTGCATGAACTTTCTGTTTTGTACCTCAATGAAAATCATTTGTCTGGTAAAATACCCCGTGAGATTGGGAAATGTAGGTCCTTGACAAGTTTACTTTTGAATGATAACCAGCTTGAAGGGGAAATTCCAGCTGAATTTGGGATGTTGAGCAACTTATAGACTCTTCAGTTGTTCACCAACAATTTGATTGGGCAGATCCCTTTTGAAGTCTGGAGGATCCCAACTCTTGAGAATGTACTTGTTTACAACAACAATCTCTCAGGTGTGCTTCCTTTGGAGATAACTGAACTCCATCAATTTAAAAATGTGTCTATTTTTAACAACCAGTTCTCTGGAGTCTTACCACAAACATTGGGAATTAATAGTAGTTTGGTGGAGATTGAATTCACGAACAATAGTTTTTCTGGTGAAATCCCGCCAAATCTCTGCTTTGGGAAACAATTGAGGCTTCTCAATTTGGGTCTCAACCAATTTCAAGGTAGCATACCTTCAGATGTCGGAAGTTGTTCTACTTTGAAAAGGTTAATTCTTAAGCATAACAAGCTTACTGGCTTCCTTCCAGACTTCGTGAAAAACCCAAACCTTTCACACATGGACATCAGTGGAAACCTTATCAATGGAACAATTCCGTCAAGCTTTGGAAATTGTACCAATCTTACTACAATTGTCTTGTCTATGAATAAGCTTTCAGGGTTTATACCCCAAGAGTTTGGAAACCTTGTTGAGTTACATCATTTTAATCTATCTGATAACCATTTGCAAGGTCCTTTTCCTCCTCAAATCTCGAAGTGTACCAAGTTAGATTTACTAGATTTGGGTTTCAACTCGCTAAATGGTTCGATTCCGTCAAGTTTTAGGAGCTTAACACAATTATCCACATTGATACTGAGTGAAAATCAGTTCACTGGTGGGATTCCAGATTTTTTGCCAGTACTCAAAAAGCTTTCGGAGCTAGAACTTGGTGGTAATTTACTTGGCGGTTATATCCCACTGGCACTAGGGGAGTTGCGGAACCTGGAGTATGTTTTGAATATAAGTGATAATGGACTGACAGGGCAAATACCCACAGAATTGGGGAAATTGAGTCTGCTACAAAGATTGGATGTGTCACGCAACAATCTCACGGGAAGTTTATCAACACTTAATGAACTTCATTCCCTACTCGAGGTGAATGTTTCCTATAATCTCTTCACTGGTCCAATCCCGGAGACATTGTTGAAGTTACCAAACTCCTCTCAGTCGTCCTTCCTGGGCAACGCAGGTCTTTGTGGTACTTCTGTGCTGGGAGATGGCTTCGCTTGTTCCAAATTCAATTTCAGTCTCTGTGGTCATCGATCAGACCAGAAAGGCCTCAGTAGCTTAAAGATTGCGTTGATAGCTATCGCTTCCTTGTTGATCTGTGCTCTAGTGCTGCTCCTGTTAGGCTTTATATATCTGAGGCGTAGAAGACCAGAAAAAATGGTTGAAATTTGGGAGGGTCGAGGTGCATCTTCCCTCTTGAGCAAGGTGATGGAGGTGACTGAGAATTTGAATGAGAGATTCATTGTCGGGAGAGGTGCTCATGGAACTGTATATAAGGCGTCGTTGGGTCCAGATAAAATCTACGCGGCAAAGAAGCTTGCATTTGCAGGGAAGAAAGGAGCAAGTGTAAGCATGATTAGAGAAATCGAGACTATTGGAGAAATCAAACATAGAAATCTTGTGAGATTAGAGCATTTCTGGTTAAGAAAGGACTACGGGGTGATCTTGTACAACTATATGCAGAATGGTAGCCTTCATGATGTTCTACATGAGATCAGTCCACCTTCTGTTCTCAAGTGGGATGTGCGTTATAGGATTGCGCTGGGAACTGCACATGGATTAGAATATCTTCACTATGACTGTAATCCCACTATTGTGCACCGAGATATCAAACCAAAGAACATACTCTTGGACTCGGAGATGGAGCCCCATATATCTGATTTTGGTATTGCCAAGCTCATCGATCACTCTTCTGCTTCCGTTCATTCCATTTCAGTCATGGGTACCATCGGATATATTCCACCAGGTATACATATGCATATACAGTTAGTACCAATTTGATCTCGTTATGTTTTAACTAGCTTTCATGCTTGTTCTCGACCACTAAGGTGTTTTTGTAGTTTGTTGGTCGTGTAATTTTCTAGTCGTTTATAACAGAAATTCTATCTACATAAGAATATTAGGTTCCACAGATTACACAGTTCTTTCCTTTAAAATCGGCTAATCTGGCTGCAGATCTTGTAAATCAAATTTTTCAGAAACAGAGAAAAAAAAGCTTTACGAACTTCATCTTGAAAGCTGAATTTACAAAAACTGTTGATCAAGTAATTCAGTTTTAGAAGTTCACTTTGTCGTGGTTTGTACGGAGACTGCCTTTACAAAGACCTTTTGATCTTTTTACTTTAAGAGATTCATCTTGTCATGGTTTGTGACAGAGATTAAATTTACAAAAACTGTTTGATCTTATACCTTTATGGGTTCATTTTGTCACGGGCAGTGACAGGGATTGCATTTAGAAAAACTGTTTCATCTTGTATTTCAGTTCAAAAACTTCATCTTCTCATGGTTTATGACCCATACTGAAAAACTGTTTGATCCTGTAATATACTTTCAGAAGTTGATTTTATTATTGGATTTGAAAGGGACTGCATTTCCCAAAAAAAAAAAAAAAAAAATTGATCTTGTAATTTTCTTAAAGAACTTCATAGTCTCATGGTTTGTGACAGTAAATTTACAAAAACTGTTTCATCTTGTTATGGTTTTTGGCAGAGATTGAATTTACAAATTCTTTGATCTTTTTATGAACTTTAAGAACCTCATGTTTGATCTTATAATTTACTTCTAAAAGTTCATTTTGTCATGGTTTGTGTACAGAAACTGCATTTACAACAACAACAACAATGGCGAAGATCAAGAAATGGGATGTATACAGCTATGGGGTTGTTTTGCTTGAACTGATAACCAGAAAGAAGGCATTGGATCCTTCATTTCCAGAGGACACAGACATAGCTAAGTGGGTTTGCTCCACGTGGAACAATAATGAAGCCATTGGAGAAATCGTGGATCCAGACCTAATTGATGAATTATTAGATTCAGCAGTAATGGACGAAGTGATTAAAGTAATGTTGGTGGCTTTACAGTGTACATCAAATAATCCAAGTGAAAGACCCACAATGAGAGATGTTGTAAAGAAACTTAAGGATGCAAAGGTCAATGTAAGATCCAAATGTAGCAAGTAAGTTTTGTACTCCATTAGTATAACTCGTCTTAGTATTTAACAAGTCAGGTCTAGTGTTGTAGCAAAATCCATGTAATTTCTGATACAAATGGCCCCAAAAGTTGCTCGATTTTGGAGAGAATCAAATTTTGATTGTAGAATTTGTGCAAGGAACTGTGTAGCCTGACAGCACTGGTGTAAATTGTAACTGCTCTTTGATTTTTGTGCCTTTAGAGCGTTTTGGATTTTGGTGCAGCTTTATGGTTTTTCCCTGTTTTAGGGGTTTTAATAAACTCAAAGGAAGAAAGAGTTTTGGAGTCTTCACAATTGTTAGAGACGAATTACAAGTAAATAGTTATAAGTAGTTGCACAAAACGATAAAGCAAAATCACAAATAAGTATTTTGTTTTTTATATTTATTTATTTATTTATAGTTACATTACATTACATGAGTAGAACCTTGCTATGACTAGCAAACTCAAATCAAACCTAGAACGGTTGAAACATCCATCTGAAAAGAGGTTCCCTACTATGGTTTCTGAGTAGTCGTCTTCCTTATTTGGGCTGCTGTATGGGCCGATCCAACTGATTTTGTTTTAGGTGTTCCAGTGATCGTTCTCAACGCTTGATGATTGTGGATCTTCTCGTTTCAGGTTATATTTCTCTGCTTTGTATCTTCCTCTAACCAAAAAAAACCCAAACCCTAATTTTTAGAAGATATCATTTTTCCCAAAAATCTGATGTGACTACGACAATTTCAAATCGACTTAATTTTAATCTCTGGATAATCCTTAACCCTTTGGAAACTAATGATTATACTTATACTGCGATGTCAGTAACCCTTTTATGGATTTTCTAAACCGTCACTGGAAGCTAATGATGTTAGATAAAGTTTTGGATTTTGTGTAACCCTAGACCGGCTCTTGACAAGATGGTTCAATTTGTCGTGATAACAAGTAAGAAAAGTATACTTAAGATATCTATACTACTCTCAGATGAAAGATCTTCAGTTTCGTCTTTACTTTGGAATATTCGTCCTCTCATTCTCTTTCTCTGGTAATCAATTCCTTTCATGGCTGGTTTATGGAATGGTGTTGTTAACGATCTTGCTCATCGTCTAGAAGATAATCTAAACTTCATTCCTGATGATGAGCCTGGTAACTTTGTTGATTTTGACTTTGATGAACTTCTGGGAGCTAGAGAGAACTGGCGAAATAGTCTCTTGGCTCGTTTGTACTCGGAAACCCCAAAAAGTGCTATCCAAATTAGGAAAACTGTGAAGTATGTGTGGGGTACTAAATCTCGGATTATAGTGATTCCTGTTGATAATGGTAACGTTTTAATCCGTTTTCCAAATGATGCTGAACTTCGGTGGGTTCTCAGAGAAGGACCTTGGTCAATTTTTGGGGATCTTCTTCTCCTTCAACAATGGAATCCGATGCTTGATAATGAGAATATCACTCTTTCTTCTGAACTGTTCTGGGCAGAGATGATTAACTTGCAGCCGGAATACATGAATCGGTTTATGCCTAGTTGAATTGCTTCAGTCATTGGGCAGGTCATCAGTATTGATCCTTTTGCAGGTATTCCTTATAATAATAAGCCGATTAAAGCTAGGGTTAGAGTCAATATTGAAGATCCACTAATCCAAGAAACATGGGTAAGGAAAATCAACGGTGGATGGGCTAAAATTTGCTTCAACTATTTAGCTCTTCCACCCAATTTTTGTACGCTCTGCTTTATGATTGGTCATACTCAAGATTCTTGTTCTAATGTGTTTGCTCCCGATCCTAATCCTGATCATAATCCCATTAATCGCTATAATTTCTCTGAACTTTCATCTGATGAACCAGATGAGGTTTTTCCACCTCTGAATATGGATCTTGACAACCTTGATGCTACCGGCGATGATCTGGTCAAACCTTGACGATGGTAATCAGTGATAATAGATCTGGGCCTTCTGTCCTTGGTAAACGTCCAAGGCCCAGATTCATATCTTCACACCTTCTCTGGCCTCAGTCCACACGTCTCTCCAAGTTTTGGGCTCGCCTCTAGTGGATTCAAATGTTCTTTGTATAGGTCATGGTGAAGGTATAGAGGATCTAAATGCTGGGCCCATTCCAACAAGATTGGATCTAGGTGAACAGTTTCCCCCACCTATTTTATGCAACCCGGTTACTACAATTGAAATGGGTGATTCACCTACATAAATTGATCTACTGATCTATCATCCATCAAATCTGGTTGATAGAGATGCTTCTGACTCTTCACTTATCCCAAACTCGGTTGATGCATATGGACAAAATCATGGTGATATCTTGAGTATTTTACTCCCACTTGCAAATAACCAGATGACTTTAAACTCATGTATAACTGAAACCGACCAGATCTATAATCATCAAGTGACTGTAGAAGATCCTCAGAATCCCGCATCTCTTATGGTTGAGGTCATCAACACCCAAGTAAGTTTTCTTCCTCTTATTTCCACTTGTTCTTTGTGGTTCCTCTTTGTCTTCTTTTACTTTCTTCCTGTTATTTACCGTTGAGTTTTGACTTGGACTCTTGCTGCTGTTTTTGCTCCTGTTATCCTCTTTTTTCTTTTTATAATGAGACTTCTATCTTGGAATTGCTAAGGTTGTGGTTCAAAATTTACTGTTAACTATCTAAAAAAGTTATATCTAGATGAAGATCCAGATATTGTTTTTATATCGGAATCCAAAGCCTCTTCTGATTATATGTCTAGATTATTTCAATCTTGCAATTTTTATAATTTCTGGATCATTCGCTCTCTTGGTAAATCTAGAGGTTTAGGTCTAGCTTGGAATAATAATGTTTCAGTCGAAATTCTACATTCCAATCGTCATTTTATTAATGCTATGGTGGTGAATACTCTTGATTCCACCAACTCTGAATTCATTCTCACATGCTTTTATGGGGATCCTTGCAAATCAAATCGATTAAGCGAGTGGGAGTTTGTTGCTGAAATGGCTGATCATATTCAACAACCTTGGTTACTTATTGGTGATCTTAATTCTATATTTGATCCCTCGGAAAAAAAAGGTGGTAATGCTTTTAATTATTGTGATATAAGGGACATCAAAAGTATTATTGATCATGCGGGGCTTATAGACTTAGGTTTCATTGGTCCTATTTATACTTGGAATAATAGACAACAAGGTTTAGCTAAAGTCCTTGAAAGACTAGATAGGGGTCTTGCTAATAGCCTTTGGATGTTAGATAATCCTAACTCAACTGTGTCTCATCTCCCAAGAATAGCGTCAGATCATTGTCCAATCCTGCTGACTACTTCCAATAAACTTAAAATTGGACCTAAACCTTTTAAGTTTTTTAATCTTTGGCTTAATGAACCAGGTTGTATCAATATTATCCAAAGTTATTGGAAAAAGGATGGTCTTGGTTCTCCTGCCTTTCTTCTTGCTAATAATCTGAGAAATATTAAACACAATATCAAAATTTGGAATAGAGATGTCTTTGGTAATCTTCAGACTAATATCTCTAACTTGAATATTTTAATTAAAGACCTTCATCTGACTAATATTTTAGGTATCCATGATTCTACAATTGTGGAGAATACTAATAAACTAGAAATTCTCTATGATCAATTTGAATCTTTCTGGATTAAAAAATCTAGAGATTTAGCTGTGGCATGTGGAGACAAGAATACACCTTACTTCTACGCCTCTACTATTCATAGAAGAAGAAAAAATAGTATTGATGAAATTAAAGATATAAATGGTAATTGGATCTCTTCTCCTCATGATATCTCTTCCTGCTTGACTAATTATTTTGCTCTAATGAGTACTTCTAATGGAATTGGAGACTTGACTGATATCCTTGAGCCCTTTCCATTATCTATTACCTCTCTTGATAACTCTAAATTAATGCAAATCCCTTCCCATGATGAAATTAAGCTGGTTGTTTATGACATGCATCCTTCAAATCTCCTGGACCGGATGGTTTTCCAGCTATGTTTTATCAACACCAATGGCATGTTATGGAATCCTTGATTATTAATATGGTGGTCACTTTTTTTTAATTCTAAGCATATTCTTAAAGAGATTAATCATACATTCCTAACTTTAATTCCAAAAATCGATACTCCTCAAACAGCTTCCGATTTTAGACCTATTAGTCTATGTAATACTGTTTACAAAATAATTTCTAAAATTCTTCCTAATAGAATGAGGCCTTTTCTTGATAAAATTATATCTCCCTACTAGGCAGCCTTTGTGCCTAATAGACATATCACAAACAATATCATTATGGCTCATGAAATTATTCATACAATGAAAAAACGAAAGGAAAATCTGGGCTGATGGGTATCAAAATTGATATTTTCAAAGCCTTTGATAGAGTAGAATGGGACTTTCTTATCCAAATAATGCTTAAAATGGGGTTCTCCCAGGATTGGTGTGATCTTATTTTTCAATGTATTTCCACTACTTCCTTCTCTGTTCTAGTTAATGGTTCTCTAGGAGAGCAATTTAAACCTTCTAGAGGAATAAGACAGGGAGATCCTCTATCTCTTTATCTTTTTCTTATTTGTATGGAACCCCTGTCTATAATGCTTAGTAAAACTGAAGATAATAATCAAATTTATGGCATTAAAGTTTCTAGACAGTCCTTCTCTATCTCATCTTCTGTTTGCTGATGATTGCTTAATCTTCTGCCGTGCAAACTTAGTTGAGTCGAGAAATCTTGTGGATCTCCTTAATAAATTTTGTGAAGCTTCGGGCCAGCTTATCGATTTTCAAAAATCTAGTATTTTCTTTAGTCAAAATCTTCCAAATAAATTTTGTAGACTGATAATTAAAATCTTGAAAGTTAAAANAAAAGGACTCAAAATAGCAAAATTCGCAACTTAGAAAGTTTCCCGGAATAAAATTCCCAGCAAGTATCGATACCCCCCTTAATGGGTATCGATACAGGGCCCCCCTGAAAGTGGGTATCGATACCCCCAAAATGGGTATCGATACACCACCTCCCTGTTTAGTGGGTATCGATACCCACCATAAGGGTATCGATACCCTTTGCCAAAACTTCACACTTACGTGCATAGATATTCCATATGCCACTGGTTTGCACCTTCGTTTTAGGGTTTTTGTTTTTTTGTTTTTTTGTTTTTTTTGTTTTTTGTTTTTGACAGGAAAACAGAAGAACTTCATTATGTAGTAGAGGTAATGTCAGATAACAGCATTGTTTTAGGGTTTGCACCTTCGTTCACTTTCTCTTTGGTGGATTCGATCTGTGAAGGAGTTGCAGATAGGTCAACTTTGTAACGATCGACGATGGTATATATTCAGGTTTAGTTACAGTGATGCCAAACTTGTGTTTTTTTTTTTAGTTTCTATTACCCTATTTGATTGAATTATGGAGATAAGGACCCTGTGGTGTGGCCATATGAAGCTCGAAAATATCGTTTAATCCGTGATGAATATTGTATGGAATTTGAGGTTTTGGAAGGAATAGAAGATACTAGCCAATTTAAACCCAGTTGCTTGACTCTTAACCATTTATTCGAGTCCACCTAAATTTGATGTTGAATGTAGTAGTGAGGACATGTATGATGATTTGTGTGGTACTACGACTTCTCATGGACCTATTAGAAAAAGTGCAACCACTTGGAAATCAGATTTCTGTTCGAAGGAAAAAAGCATTGAGAAATATCACAAAATTGGATACAAGTTTCACACGTCTCTCCTTATCATTTTTAGGAAGGAAAGAAAAGCAAAACTTGAGTCCATAGGAAATCTAGGCTAGATTTTTGTTTTCATGACTTTCAACAGTTTGTAACTTCTATTTTCCTTTCGTTTGTTTTTTCCATAGGAGAAAATCATAATCCAAAACTTGCAACAAAAACTAAGCAGGCAGATTTCTATTCAAACAAGAGAAGAACATTCACCAAGTTTTTCTGTCGCGTGGGCACAAAGAAGAACTTGGAAGGCAGTTCTCGTTAAGACGTGGAGTTCCTGATTAATTAGTTGTGTGTTTCCTAAAGAAATTGCAGCATTGTTCTATGAAATTGATTTCAAGCTGTTCTTAATTGGAGCAGGAAACCATCTATGGAGGCTTTTACCATTTGCTATATGTTGGGTTATTTGGTTAGAACGAAACAGACGGGTATTTTGCGGAAGATGAGAAAGATGTATGCTACCTAGCTTATCTTGGTCATCAAGGCCTTGCTCTTGTTTTGGTCTGCTACTAAACCATGTTTGAAAGGCTGTAAGTTCCAGGACTTAGTAGCTAGATGGGATAACATCATTTATTCTAACCGAGTGTATGCATTGTGAGATCCCCATGGTGCCTAATGTGTTCAACTATTTTTTTTTATGTTGCTTCGCCTAGTACTGTAAGGGCTGATTTTTTGTGAGGATATTTTTACTTACTATATAGATCATCCTCACAAAAATTCAGCCCATTCTAAAACTTTTATACCTTATCAAAAGTTTACGTTATCCCTCACCGTTTATATTTTCAATCAACTTCCGATCAACTTTTGACGGTCCAAATAGATCTCATGGACATTGATCCAGTCTTCTGTCGAAAGGTCTTCGGATACGGTTGGCACAATAGAGATGTTAAGGTTTAGAGGACAAATCTATTGATACTTTATTTTTGGATTAAATAGACTCATATTATTTAGTGGACTAAATAGAATGAAAAAAAGCAATGTTTTTTACGTTCTCCCTTTTTCTTTTTCTTTTTCTTTTTTCCTTGTAAAAATTTTTCGTTGATTGGTAAAATTAATTGATGAAAACTCTCGCTCAAAAAAAAAAAATTTAATTGATTTAAAATTAAGACCTAATCTTTTACTGTGTTTCTAATTCAATCAACAACAAAAATTATCAGACCCTAGGTAGGTGATTCAATTTTAGCAAGTATCTATCTATTATTTTTGGACTTAAAAGTTTCCTTTATTCTAGTGTTTTATTTTTTGGTAAGTGTTAGCTAAGTAATTACAGTTTGTGATTATTAGAATGACTTCAAATATTAAATTCATATGAGAGTAGTATTGTATTCTTTTTAATTTTTATTTTGTATTAGGAATTAGTATTTGCCATTAATTCAAATTAATTAGTATTACTTGTAGAACAAGACTCTTTTCCCCTATATAAACCCCATATTAGGTCGTTCATATAGTAATTCTAAGAGTTATTAACGTGGGAAATTTCAGCAACTGTGTAATTGTTCCGTCTATGTCTATGTACAGTAGACTCATCAAAATTTTCATTAGCTGCAACTCTCTTCATCCAAAGAGATGATGCTCTCATCAATACCATACCTACCTAATTTCTCAGATTCCACCCATTAATTTTCTCTTATCACTTCATCCCTCAACAACTCTCTTTCTCTCTCTTCAAACCCCAAAAAATCAGTACAAAAATCTAACGCTCTTACCCAATAACAAAATTCTTGTTACAAACAATAGGGAAACTCAAATTTGATTTATTCCCTAAGAGAGTAGGGATACTTGATTTGATTTTGAAGTTTTTGAGGAGAAAAAAAAAAAAAAAGAGTTTTTGACGGATGATGTGACATGAGTAAGTTGATGGATTGAATTTGAGAAATTGTTTAGCGATAATATTGGAGAGAGCATTATCGATTGGGATGAATGTAGTTGTGGAAGGTTGATAGGTCTATTCTATAGAGAACTTTTGCCCAATTGTTGAAATCTCGAGTGTCGACTAATGCTTTGATGATGTTTCGGTTGCAAAAATTCACAGTTCATCATATGTTTGTAAGTAATTAATGAGGGCATCTAATAGCAAGTATTTGGTGGGATTTGCAATGGGCTTACAAAATAAACAATCTAAAAATTTTATTTATTTATTTTCTAATTTATAGAATTTTAATTAGCACCTACAAGAAACGTAAAATTTCGCATTTGCGAATATTCACGGTATACCAAATAAGACTTTTGTCTTCATTGTTGCTCTAAGTATCACAATTATGTGAGGCATGCCGGAGAATTTTATATGAAGATGATCAACATGGTGAGCATCTTCGTACCACTGGGCCATCTCCTTGTAAACTCCACGTACAAACGCTATGTGATGTTTAGCAAGAAAACCACTTTGTTATCCAATAATACAATTCTAGTCACAAACAATTCAGAATCGAATTACACAATCGATGACATTATCCAGCCTGATTTTTATATTAATGGTTGCATTGATGTTCATGGAATTAGGTCTCTTCTCAATTACTCTATTTTTTGGTGGTGGGTTTCTTGAAGATCAACAAATTCCTAATCAGTCACCACCAGATGAATCATCATCACCCGGGAATCGATGATAATGATGATCATAAGAAACCAATAATGGGAAATCAGAGTGAGAGAGAGAGAGAGAGAGAGAGAGAGAGGTAGCCGTTGTTTTTCGTTTGCTTTGCTCTGTTTTGATTCACTGCAATGATCATGGCACGTTTGGAAGCTTGGGACGATCTTTGCAGTTTCGCAGATTGATATAATTAATATGAAGTTCTTGAGTT
The DNA here is from genome assembly GCA_002174775.1 of Macleaya cordata. Lineage (NCBI taxonomy): Eukaryota > Viridiplantae > Streptophyta > Magnoliopsida > Ranunculales > Papaveraceae > Macleaya > Macleaya cordata. The sequence goes on from MVGT01002976.1 coordinate 40,037, forward strand.
GGGAGTCTTGGGACCAACTTAATCAGGATGCATCTCAATTACCAACAAAATGTATAATGACACCAAAAGGACCAAAACCCACCCCAGCTTTCTCTCTCTAGAATTAGAAAAGAGAGGGATTCTTCAGCCCCGCTTTATTAAAGCCCATTGAGGCCCCACTTTTTGTAGGGCCACTTAAAGATGATTTAAGGGGTGATGATGTTCTACTCACTATTTTAATTTTTATATCCAAAAATCAACTTGCTTTAAAATTTCTAACCCTCTCAAATTAGTCTTAGAAAATTGGCAAATTTATTTTTTACAGTTAATTTCTGGTTAGAAGTTTTAGAACTTGTTGATTTCTAGATATGATAATCAACCTGATGAAAAGAAAGTACTTACCTGAAGTTATCAAGAGAGATAAAAATTCTTTCTTTTTCTCTCATCATCTTCGTAACATCGAAACTGTAAATAGTGTAAGAGATTTCAACAACTGGGTGATTGTTCTCTTTACAATAGACTGAATAAAATTTTCACTCACTGCAACTTTCTTCATCCCAAGAGATAATGCTCTCACCAATATCATAGCTAATCAATTTCTCCATTTCAATATCCATTAATTTTCTATGACATAATCCCTCAAAAACTATCTTTCTCTATCTTCAAATCTTCAAAATAAATAAAAATATCCTCACTATCTTACCTAACAATTACAGTTGCAGCCAGGAGCAACCTATGTAGAGGGGCCTTATAAGATTCTTGACTACAAGGAGCAGAAGCTAAGGTCGAGTTCAATACCTTGGGTGAAGGTGCAGTGGCATCATCATGATGAACGCGAGGCCACGTGGGAAAGAGAAGAGGAGATGCGCGCGAGTTACCCGGACCTTTTTATTTGAGGTATGTGCGATTTCGNTTCTTCGATTCGGTAAGAAAGGAAAGTTATCACCGCGTTTTGTTGGACCTTTTCCTATCCTAGAGAGAGTAGGGAAAGTGGCTTACCGGTTAGCTTTGCCAGATCAGTTAGCAGGAGTCCATGATGTTTTCCATGTGTCTATGCTTCGGAAACATCTCAGGGATGAGGATCGCCCAGCAGTGGTCGATTTCCACGAGTTAGATGACACCAACAATAGAGGTTCAAGAATTTATTGCATTGTTCTTGACAAGAATTATTTTGTTCTCTAATAAGAGAAAAAGAGAGTTGTTTTGCGGGATTATGTGATATTGAAAAGTTGATGGATTGAATTGGAGAAATTGATTAAGCATGATACTGGAGATAGCGTTATCACTTGGGTTGAATATAGTTGTAGAAGTTTAACTAATAGGTCAGTTATAAAGAGAACTTCTGGCCAATTGCTGAAATCTCAAGGTTAATGCTTCCATGATGTTGTTGTTACAAGATTTTTGTGGCCTCACCAGCCCTTAATTCATTTGTAGGTAGGCCCCACAAACTATCCTCACAAAAAAATCAGGCCTATCTAAAACTTCTAACCCAATCAAAAGTTGGTTCGAAATCAACCAAATTTAACTTGATTGGGTTAAATTTGGGTTAAAAGTTTTAAAATGGCTTAATTAATTTTTTGTGAGGGTTTATATGTTTAAGAAAATATTATCACTAAAAATTAGTCATTGATCAAGGCTCCTTTGAAACTTCGTGTATGGTAAGTGGTCACGACATATGAAATCCATACCGGTCGAGATGATATAAATGATGCATCAAAATTGATTTTAAAACATTAATCAGAGATAGGAACCAAGTAGTGATCTGCTCAGTAACTAAGTTATCATGAAAGGAATTCCTTGTTTTGCAGTGAGGTTGTGTCCTTTCATTTATTGTTTTTCAGGTCTATCTAAAACTTCTAACCCAATCAAAAGTTAGTTGGAAATCAACTAAATTTAACAGTGACTGAGCTATATACTTGACTGTTAAATTTGGTACATTTTCGACCACCTTTTGATTGGGTTATAAGTTTTAAAATAGCTTAATTCATTTTTTGTGCGGATTTATACGTTTAAGAAAATATTCTCACAAAAAATCATCAGATCATCTCCCATGTATGCCCCCACAACCATGTGTTCTTTTATATAATAATGATTTTTAAATTGACCAATTTACAAAATATATGTGAGATGCTTATGTGGTAAGGTGGGACCTAATTTTCCAGAAATGAACCTACCCATTTTACTATTTCATCCATTTATTTATTGATTTCACATTTTAGGTTTTAATTTTGAATGCACTTGATCATCTAAACTTGTTTCCACCTTGAGTTTCTATTGCTTTCTTGGAACAATTAAGAAAGATGTTTATTTACTATTTTTTGTCTCCTCCCAAAAGTATTATGAAGGGGTTTCCAAATTTCGTAATCGACAACATCCAAATTACCCATTGGTGACAACAGTATGGGTAGGGGGTAACCATAGGTATAAGGGATAAGCACAAAATGACTGAAATGGATATGAAGTGACTCTCTGTTTACTAGGCGGTGGCTAGTCAAGACATTTTTACAGAATTCATGGCAGATTTGTAAATTGTAAATGTTCTTTTTTTTTTCTTTGATGTAATATGAAGGTCTTAAATTCCTTACCTGACTTTGTTGGCCCAAAGATAGTTGTCGAATTCAGGCACAACCCCAATCCAGTTCAATCAGAAGACATTTTTTGAACTGCATCACATAATGTATCTCAATGCCCAGAAACAAAGCCTAGCTTTCTCTCTATATCTAGAAACAGACAGATGTTGAAATAGAAGAGAGGGGCATTCTTCAGCAGTCCCACCTTATTCAACCTCACTGAAGTCCCACCTTTATGGAGTTCACATAGGAATAATTCATGTTCTAATTTCATGTGAGATGTTCTGCTCACCATCTTAATCATCAATATCCGTAAATCAGTCATTTCTAAAACTTCAGATCCCTTAAATCAATCTTTAAAAATTGACAAATTTAAAAACAAAACAAAAATAAAAAAATTGATGAAGAGAATATAATCACCCAAAATGAGTCCTTAAATCATCAACATGTGGGCCTCACAATTAGTGGAGTTGGATGGGGTTGATAACACCTAGCAATTGTAAATATGTCAAATTGGTTGTACCACCATGGATCACCATTCATTTAAATTTATTTCGTCATCACGATTTTACAAATATTAGCATAATGAAAAAAATTTAAATGAACAATGATCCAAGTTAGTCCCAACTAATTTGACAAATTTACAGACTATTTGATCATTCTAAGGAATGTAACTCATTAGAGAGGGTGAAAGCAGTGGTTCTAATATTTTCTTTTTCTTTACGACAGGATGTCTAAGCCTCTTAGAGTACCTTACTCATTTTTAGGATAGACAGACCTCCAAATCTACATTATCAAACATTTTTTTTATTGGAGTTAGCTCAAGGAGAGTTGAGCTCATGACCTCATAAATATTTTTAGTTGAGTTTTGAGAGTCGACAAATTTACTCCTTGTTAGATGGACCCACTTCCTACCATGTTGCTGATGTGGCAGATGATGTGGCTACACACTAACAGATGTTAGTAATCATTCCGGCCACATAATCTGCCACGTCAAATGGTCATCAATTTTGGTCAGAGAAAGTGGTCGGTCTACCAATTTTCCTCTTTCTTGGAGATCAAAAAAGTTACTCCTCCAGAAAAACCTCTCTCTAAAACACTCTCTCTCTCTCTCTCTAGACATCATAAAAGGAAAAAAAAAGACGCCCAATTTCTTGAATCAAAGAAGAACTGATTTCGATTTCATTCAAAGAATGTACAGAGTTCAGAAGAAAAAAAACAGAGTAACAAACTCAACAGCACCTACAAACAGAAAACAATTACAGCTCGTCTCATAAGAGCAATGATACACTAGATATGGTAGATAACCACAACAAGAAGAACAAGAAAACACTTCCACTCAAATACGTCTATGTGGGTAATCAACACAGCCACGATCAAATACACAATGATCCGAATGCAATTCTTGGTTGACAAGCACGGGCCGATCGATCGATCAAGACCCATTGGTTTCTTACGATCATTATTAACCCCAGGTGATTCCGGTGACTGATCATCATCATCAACATCAGGAGAAAATGGGTTTGATTCCGGTGACAGATCCTCATCATCATCATCAGGAGAAAATGGATTTGATTCCGGTGACTGACCATCAACATCTGGAGAAACTGGATTTGAAATTTGATGATCTTGAAGAAACCCACCACCAAAAACAGAGTAATTAAGAAGAGACCCAATTCCATGAACAGAAATTTCCCCATTAATGTACAAATCCGGATGGGTAATTTGGCTGTCATCGACTGTATAATTTGATTCTGAGTTGTTTGTGACCAGAATTGTATTGTTGGGTAACAGAGTGGGAATTCTTGAACCGATTTTGAAGGTTTTGAGGAGAGAGAAAGTGAGTAGTTGTGGGATGATATGGTAAGCAAAAATTGATGGATCAAAATGGGGAAATTGGGTAGATGTGATATTGGAGAGAGCATTATCACTTGGGATGAACAGAGTTGCAGTGAGAGGGAATGTTGCTGGGTCTGTTGCAGAGAGAACAACTGCCCAATTGCTGAAGTCTTCGGTACCCATTAATGCTTCGATGATATTTTGGAGGTGTTGATCAGAGGGTTTGTTGGGTTTGATTGTGGTATGAGGGATACAGAAAGGTGCAGCAGCCATGGAGATCAGGAGAAGCAAGAAGATATAAAATTGTTGGGTCTCCATTGATGGAATGCAGAGAACAGTAGAGAGAGAGCGAAGAGAGAGAGAGAGAGAGAATTTTCTTGCTTTGGATCTTGATAATTTTCTTTCAGATGAAAAAAAATTCTAGAGAGAGAGAAGATGAATTGAAACTCAGAGCAGGATTGAGATGGGGAGTTACAGGTTAAGCACATTTTATAGACTTTTAGAGGAGCTACAGCCTACAGCCAACTAGTATAACAAACTAACTAACTAACTAACTGCTTCTCTATCAACAAAAAAAATTCTCTTTTTGTTTCAGGAAAGAAATGAAATCCTATGTGGGACCCATAGTTCGTTTTTACAACATTATGTAATGTATGATGTATCTATTTCTATCTTCTTGGCTTGATAATGTGGGTCTTTTACAATTTTACCCCTTTAAACTATTATTGGAATCACATTTCAATGTACAAAATTTGTCCCCTACTACGAACCAGGTTTTTTTATTTAAATTAATTTTTTACTTTTATTTTATTATTTTTGTATGGATTTTATCTTTAAAACTCAATATTTTTCATTAAAAGGTTAAGGATAACAAAGTCTATGCTACTGATAGAGCTTATTTTGATACAACTTTCAAACAAATCTACTAGGCCTGCATTTGAGATAAGAGCTAATTTCTTCACCATTTGAGTCAAACTCTATTGTCCTTTTCAATTATGCATGATAGAGTTTTAAAGCAAAATTTGATCACTTGTGATGAAAAAAGAAAGTAGAGTGTTTATCCAATCTTGGTCGAAAAAAGTTCCACCAATCGTATATAGAAATGGCAGTCATGTACAATGGTACACAGAAATGGCAAAACATGACTGGACACACCAACCTTCGCCTAATTTCACCCACAAGTTAAATAAGTCAAAGTTACGGTTGAGTATTTTTAATTTGTTAGTGTTAATTAAATCCTGTTGAGATGGTCGACGCTGACTCATTTCTTTTTTCTATATAGGAAAATGTTAACCTAGTCAAGCTTAAAATTTGAAAAAATGACCCGTTTCATCGTCAAGATTAGAATTTGGTAATCTTGACATGTTAAACCGCATAAAATTTACCCTAATCCTAACTCGTTGCAAAGTCCAGACAAACACCATACCCATTTTCAACAGTGGTCTATAGAGTTCCACTACGCCTGACCGAAAAGTCCACCGTATTCAACACTAAGTAACTAAAACGTAGAGAGCGAGAGAGAGTATCAAAGCATCTAATTGAAAGATGTTCGAAGCAGGAGTGCAAAGTTTCTTAGAACGAGGTCACCCGTATTGCACCGTTATGGTTACTGAGGTTCAACCCTGCAAGGTCAAACAGGAGCACAAAATTCCCCCCCGCCCAATGCCATCCCATCCAACTTTAATCATCTATTAACATCGCTTCTTTTTTTTTGAATTACTGGAGTGGTCTCGTGACAAGTTTATGGTTGAGCTTTGAGTGTTAGACAAATTTACTCTTTTTTTTTAAACAGACCCACTTTTCCTATCCATGCTGCTGACATGACAGATGATGTGGCCAAATATTAACAAATATTAGGTAATCATTCCAGCCACATCATCTACCACAACACATGGTCAGCAATGGTGGTCAAAGAAAGGGGTAGGTCGAAATTTCTTCTTTCTTGAAGATTAGAAAAGTTACTCCTCTAGAAAACTCTCTCTCTCTATGATCAGAAGACTCTCTCTCTCATCCCTCTCTAAACATCAGAAGAAGAAGAAAAAAAAATGCCCAATTTCTTGAATCAAAGAACTGATTTCGATTTCATTCAAAGAATGTAAACATTTGCAGCCCGTCTCATAACAGCAAAGATACACTAGTTATAGTAGATAACCATAAAAAGAAGAACAAGAACAATAACAATAACATGAACAAGAACAAGAACAGCTTGTCTCATAACAGCAAAGATCGAACAAGCACGGCCCGATCGATCGATCAAGACCTATTGGTTTCATATGATCATTAATAACTCCAGGTAATTCTGGTGACTGATCATCATCATCATCATCAGGAAAAAATGGGTTTGATTCCATTTCCAGTGACTGTTTATCATCAACAGGAGAAAATGGGTTTGATTCCGGGGACTGATCATCATCATCAGGGGAAACTGGGTTTAAAATTTGATGATCTTGAAGAAGCCCACCACCAAAAACAGAGTAATTAAGAAGAGACCCAATTCCATGAACAACAGTTTCTAAATTACTGTACAAATCTGGATGGGTAATTTAGCTGTCATCGACTGTATAATTTGATTCTGAGTTGTTTGTGATGAGAATAGTCTCCACATGGGATATGAGACCTAGCAAATCCAATATATAATGATCCTAGGTCACACCACTCATTGCCAATTGGTTTTGAGTTAGAAGCCCACAAACTTACACTATGTTTGTTTTTTGGCTGACTCGGCATCTGAATCTGACTCGGCATCTGAATAAGGTTGAGTCAGATTTCAGATTATTTGTTTTTTTACTTTTAAACTTCTGACTCAATTTTGAGTCAGTTAGAATATCTGACTCATAGGTAAATGAGTCAGGTATAAAATAGAGCTGAATGGGTGAGGCCTCTATCTGACTAGTCCTAAATGACGACTTTACCCCCACGATTTTTATAACCAATCAATCGAAACTTGAGATCTTCCACAAAAGACTCTCTCACCTTCTTCTCTTCCACATCAAAACCCTAGAGACATGAAACCCTAGCTTGAAGATCCAAACTTGCAGATCAGCTTCTAGATCAGAAATCCAAGGTTAGCTCGCTCATTATCTCTATCTCTCTCTTTCTCTCTCTAAAAATCTCCTCGACAGTCGACAGTCGTCCTTTTTTTTCTTTTTTGTCTTTTAAAACCCTAGATTTCCTACTCATTTCGCGAATAACAACAATCTAATTGCTCGTTTTCGTATATTTCTCACTGCATTTACGGAGCAGAAGTGATAATTAAAAGTATTCGATTTGAGATAAAAGATTGGTGATTTGATCATTCTTTCTTGCCAGAATCTGCAGGTAGCTTTATTTCAATGGTTTGAATCTTCATATTTGTGTTATTACAACTATTGAACTAGTCTTAAACCCTAGATCTTGGAAATTTTTGTTACCCTTTCGTTCTGGTTTGGTTAGGAAAAACATTCAATGCTTTGTTTTCTTTCTATTTTCTTTTGCAAAATTTTAAATGTCAAATTTTTTGCTTATTTGATCAGATTTTTTACTTAATTGATTTTTTTTTGTATGATTTGGAATTTGGGAATTAGGGTTTCGAAGATGTTCTCTGTTATTATTGTTTAGAATGTGGGAATTAGGTTTCGATTTGAAGATGTTATCTACTTATCTATTATTATTGTTTTTACATAAAGGATTCAACTACACTTCCATATTTTTCACCATTTTCCTTCTTCTTCAATCTAGGCATCTTGTTGTGATCAAATGCTGATTTATATAAAGATTTCATGGACAGAGTGGTGTTTTGGAGCTGATTGAACTTTGTTTACTCATATAACCCAAGAACTCCTTATTCGGTTCTTGTTATTGAACTGAGTTTAGATATATATAGAGTCTGGAACATTTTCATATCAGGTTACATATGGGATGAGTTAATTTCTTTGATTGGGTTTTGGGATATTTGGTTTTTTGGAGTTTTTAATTTGAAGTTTTTAATAAGGATGGAACATTTTCATATCAGTTTCATATCAGGTTACATATGGAGTTTTTAATAAGGATGGAAATCCTTATTTGGTTCTTATTGGTGATGACTTCTTTTTTGACGAGTAATTGCACTTGCTATTAATCAAGTTCAACAAGTGGGTACAAATACATGTCTCCAATTCAAATTCTTGATGTTTACTGTTTTCCTTCTTGAATTCCTTCTTCCATAGATAGTTTGCAGCTCACTCTTCAGTTTGGAATCTCAGTAATGGTCAGTGTGTCATGAGCTCTTGGCCTGGCAACTCCAACTATAGTTATGTTTGGTACTGGAGTTGGTGCTTCTCAAGGTGAATTGATCAAAGGGGGCCAAGCATCAGAGAATGCACATAAGGTCAGCACTAAAGGTTTCACTTCTGTTTCTTTATTTTAATTATGTTTCTAGAAATCAAGATTTTGAAGTTCATATCCACTTACTTGGACTCTGTATTTCGTTGAAAGTTACTAATTTTTCAACTTCCCTTTAGTTTTGAGGTTAATAATTTTAAGCTACACAATTCAGCATTCATATCCTGATGTTGGTATATATTAAAGCAATCAAATTCTATTTTAGAAACATGCCAAGGTGAACTTGGGAATTAATGTAGCAATCTTTGAGAATCAATTGGAAAGTTTGGGTATCTTCTCTAGTGTTTTACTTTTTTCCTCTTCTTTTTATGCTATTGCAGGCCATTTCATCACAATCCTAGTTTCTTTCTACTTAATAGTTATATGTGTGGACCCACATTTTTAACTAATTTACAATGGATTGTTAAACATAAGTTTGTCTTTACATGAGATTTATTAAGCCATAGTTAAAGACAAATAAATAATGGTGGGAATCAAAAGTTAAAGTCTTATGCGAAATTCCAACATTCCAATCCCATCAGATGCTGAAGACTTTCTTACAGAAACTGAAGAGATGGTGCAAACTGGAAATCTGGTGTCTATAAATGAGCAGGTGTATACAAATGAATTGTTATGGTAGTGGAAATAAGGTGTTACAGTAGAACAAAAGGTTATTTTGGGTAATTTGAGGTAATACTAGATATGCAGATTTTGAGTACTGTAATGGGTTTTTGTGGATTTGGGGTTGGGGTTATTACTGTTGGGATTTTAATTGGAGATTTTGAGTACTGAATGTATTTTCTTATAGTCCTAATTTGAATTGATTTGGTTCCTAGATGGAATATGAAAATGGGGTTGAAATAGTTGATGATTTTATATGGTATAAATTTCATTGAAGCTTTTTAGTTTTCAGTGCATGACGTGCCTAATACACATAAGGGTAAAATTGTCAACAAAAAGATTAGAAAAATTAATTCTGATGAGTCAGATGAGTAAAAAACAAACATTTTTGTTGTTAAGAAGTCAGATGAATCAGATTCAGATGAGGCAGAACAGATCAGACGAGTTAGATCAGATGAGTCAGATTAGTTAAAAAAAAAACAAACACGACCTTAATAGTTTGCGACTAGAATTGTATTGTTGGGTAAGAGAGTGGGGATTCTTGAACCAATTTTGAAGGTTTTGAGGAGAGAGGAAGTGAGTAGTTGTGGGATGATATGGGAAGCAAAACTTGATGGATCAAATTGGGGAAATTGGGTAGATGTGATATTAGAGAGAGCATTATCATTTGGGATGAAGATGTTAGGAATTTCGTCATACCAACGACACATCCCCGATGCACAGCGGAACAGGCTTAAAGATCTTGAGACTTAATAACGATGAATCAACAAGAAAATATAATGACGAAGATAAAAACAAGCATCAACCACAACACAAGATATACGTGGTTCACCCTCACGGGCTACATCCACGGCCAAATCGGCGCACCGGAGAAACTTCCACTATTATCAAGAACATATTACAATGCTTCTTACTCAACCAACCAGATAAACACACATCAAGGATGTTACAAGACTTACCGGAGAACACCAACGAGAATCCATTAGAGATCGACTCTCTAAACTACTCCCAACAGCACACTCACATCATCTTCAACCTTGAAAGTCTATCTCCATGGTTGTACATAGTAACAGAGGAGAGAACACATGGAGAACACTAGAAACTTGGGTTGGGGCAGGGGCCCCAACCCCCATGAAGAAACCCTCAAACCCTAGATCCTCACAAACCCTTTCTCTCTCTCAACAAGTCTCTCACACTTTTGGATTCCTCACTACACAAGAAGACCAAAACCCTAGGTTTACCTCTTCTTGAACCTTAGGAACTCCAACACCTTTACATTGGCCTCATGGCACTCTTTAGCACACCTCTAACCTATCTAGGACCTCCCTATTTATAGGTTTACAAGAGGTATCCATGAAGTAGGAATCCTAGTCCAAGAAGGACTCAAAAAATAGCAACTTCATAAATTAGCAATTGCCTTCCAAGGGGTGTTGCCAAAAACTCTACAAATCTCCACCTTTTTGGCAAACCCACCTTCACACCTCTTAGAACCATCTCCTCGATCAAAATACGATGATTTTGAAGCACCATCCAAGTCTGCCACCATCTTCAACCTTGAAGAACACATGTGAAACTACACCGTCTCACTACTGCAACTTGAAAACTTCAAATACACCATCAACTGAATCCTCGCGCAAGATTCCCACATTGATCACCAAGAGAACCATCCAAAAGAAACATCACCAGCTCCACCTAATCAAGGCAAGCTAAAACCTCCAGCACATGTCAAGATTACCGTGTGTTTGAACATCACCATCAAACCCACAAATACGATTAACAGGCTTACCTATAAGCAATTCAACAAGCCATCGCCAATCCGACAAACTTACCACCATCACACCCAACATACTTGCTTATTAATATGTACCGTGTGACACCGCCCAAAGTAACGTGGTCTATGCAAACGAGATCGGGCACATCCTTGAAACAACCCGCGCAAGCCATCAAGAATAATAAACAGATTTAAACAAATCTCAAAACATCTCGTGCATACCTTCGGAGCTTTGCTGGACCGCCCCTAACACATGAGAATCACCATCTCATCTTTGTAACCCTTTCTTTATAGTGTACGGCTACCCACACTTCCAAGAACTGCGTAGAACACTTCATCCCGCTCCAACTTCACAGGAACCCAATGAAGACTTTCTTTCTACACCCATCTTCCAAGATCCGCGTAGAACACTCCATCCCGCTCCAAAACTTCACAAGAGCCCAATGAAGAATTTATTTCTACACCTATCTTCAAGTTGAACCACCCCAATTTGTGAATCACACCACAAATCACTTACTTGTGTTGAACAGATCAAAACATTATCTTCACATATCCTCCACCCGAACGAAACTCCCGTTCTTTACCATTCAACTTATTATGAATCAAATCCAAACAGCCAACTTCACAGCTCTCCAAATCGAACCTGCCACACCCGTTTGTTATGATACAACAAACTACACGGTTTTCCAGGTCGAACCACAGCTCTGATACCAGTTTGTTAGGAATTTCGTCATACCAACGACACATCCCCGACGCACAGCGGAACAGGCTTAAGGATCTTGAGACTTAATAACGATGAATCAACAAGAAAATATAATGACGAAGATAAAAACAAGCATCAACCACAACACAAGATATACGTGGTTCACCCTCACGGGCTACATCCACGGCCAAATCGGCGCACCGGAGAAACTTCCACTATTATCAAGAACATATTACAATGCTTCTTACTCAACCAACCAGATAAACACACATCAAGGATGTTACAAGACTTACCGGAGAACACCAACGAGAATCCATTAGAGATCGACTCTCTAAACTACTCCCAACAGCACACTCACATCATCTTCAACCTTGAAAATCTATCTCCATGGTTGTACATAGTAACAGAGGAGAGAACACATGGAGAACACTAGAAACTTGGGTTGGGGCAGGGGCCCCAACCCCCATGAAGAAACCCTCAAACCCTAGATCCTCACAAACCCTTTCTCTCTCTCAACAAGTCTCTCACACTTTTGGATTCCTCACTACACAAGAAGACCAAAACCCTAGGTTTACCTCTTCTTGAACCTTAGGAACTCCAACACCTTTACATTGGCCTCATGGCACTCTTTAGCACACCTCTAACCTATCTAGGACCTCCCTATTTATAGGTTTACAAGAGGTATCCATGAAGTAGGAATCCTAGTCCAAGAAGGACTCAAAAAATAGCAACTTCATAAATTAGCAATTGCATTCCAAGGGGGGTTGCCAAAAACTCTACAAATCTCTACCTTTTTGGCAAACCACCTTCATACCTCTTGGAACCATCTCCTTGATTAAAATACGATGATTTTGAAGCACCATCCAAGTCTGCCACCATCTTCAACCTTGAAGAACACATGTGAAACTACACTGTCTCACTACTGCAACTTGAAAACTTCAAATACACCATCAACTGAATCCTCGCGCAAGATTCTCACATTGATCACCAAGAGAACCATTCAAAAGAAATATCACCAGCTCCACCTAATCAAGGCAAGCTAACACCTCCAGCACATGTCAAGATTACCTTGTGTTTGAACATCACCATCAAACCCACAAATACGATTAACATGCTTACCTATAAGCAATTCAACAAGCCATCGCCAATCCGACAAACTTTACCACCATCACACCCAACATACTTGCTTATTAATATGTACCGTGTGACACCGCCCAAAGTAACGTGGTCTATGCAAACGAGATCGGGCACATCCTTGAAACAACCCGCGCAAGCCATCAAGAATAATAAACAGATTTAAACAAATCTCAAAACATCTCGTGCATACCTTCGGAGCTCTGCTGGACCACCCCTAACACATGAGAATCACCATCTCATCTTTGTAACCCTTTCTTTATAGTGTACGGCTACCTACACTTCCAAGAACTGCGTAGAATACTTCATCCCGCTCCAACTTTACAGGAACTTAATGAAGACTTTCTTTCTACACCCATCTTCCAAGATCCGCATAGAACACTCCATCCCGCTCCAAAACTTCACAAGAGCCCAATGAAGAATTTATTTCTACACCTATCTTTAAGTTGAACTACCCCAATTTGTGAATCACACCAAATCACTTCCTTGTGTTGAACAGATCAAACATTATCTTCACATATCCTCCACCCGAACGAAACTCCCGTTCTTTACCATTCAACTTATTACGAATCAAATCCAAACAGCCAACTTCACAGCACTCCAAGTCGAACCTGCCGCACCCGTTTGTTATGATACAACAAACTACGCAATTTTCCAGGTCGAACCACAGCTCTGATACCAGTTTGTTAGGAATTTCGTCATACCAACGACACATCCCCGATGCACAGCGGAACAGGCTTAAGGATCTTGAGACTTAATAACGATGAATCAACAAGAAAATATAATGACGAAGATAAAAACAAGCATCAACCACAACACAAGATATACGTGGTTCACCCTCACGGGCTACATCCACGGCCAAATCTGCGCACCGGAGAAACTTCCACTATTATCAAGAACATATTACAATGCTTCTTACTCAACCAACCAGATAAACACACATCAAGGATGTTACAAGACTTACCGGAGAACACCAACGAGAATCCATTAGAGATCGACTCTCTAAACTACTCCCAACAGCACACTCACATCATCTTCAACCTTGAAAGTCTATCTCCATGGTTGTACATAGTAACAGAGGAGAGAACACATGGAGAACACTAGAAACTTGGGTTGGGGCAGGGGCCCCAACCCCCATGAAGAAACCCTCAAACCCTAGATCCTCACAAACCCTTTCTCTCTCTCAACAAGTCTCTCACACTTTTGGATTCCTCACTACACAAGAAGACTAAAACCCTAGGTTTACCTCTTCTTGAACCTTAGGAACTCCAACACCTTTACATTGGCCTCATGGCACTCTTTAGCACACCTCTAACCTATCTAGGACCTCCCTATTTATAGGTTTACAAGAGGTATCCATGAAGTAGGAATCCTAGTCCAAGAAGGACTCAAAAAATAGCAACTTCATAAATTAGCAATTGCATTCCAAGGGGGGTTGCCAAAAACTCTACCGAAGAGGGTTGCAGTGAGAGGGAATGTTGATGGGTCTGTTGCAGAGAAAACAACTGCCCAGTTGCTGAAATTGCCCTTACACTTTAATGCTTCGCTGATATTTTGGAGATGTTGATCAGAGGGTTTGTTTGGTTTGATCGGAATATGAGGTTTAATGGAAGGTGCAATTATGGTGGTGAGAATGGAGATCAGGAGAAGCAAGAAGATATGCAATTGGTGGGTCGCCATTACTGGAAAGCAGAGAACAGTAGAGAGAGAGTGAAGATAGAGATAGGGAATTTTCTTGCTTTCGATCTTAATAATTTTCTTTCGTTTTGAGCGTCTTTTTTTAGTGGAGGGAATTAGAGATGAAAACAATTCTAGAGAGAGAAAGAAGATGAATTGAAACTCAGAGCAGAATTGAGATGGGGAATTATAGGTAATTAAGCACATTTTATATAGACTAACAGAGGAGCTAGGGCTAACTAGTATAACTAACTTAACTAACTTTTTTTTTAATAAGAACTAACTTAACTATTTCAAGAAAAAATTTGTTTGAGTCTTTTACAATTTTACCCCTTCAAAACTATTCTAAAAGTACATTTCAATGTACAAAATATGTCCACTACTGTATATATACCTTGGAACAATTTCTATTTCTATTGTTTTTTTTTTTTTTTATGGATTCTATCCCTAAAACTCACTGTTTTTCAATAAACAGGTTAAGGATAAGAGAGTCTCTCCCCCTTAGAACTTATTTTGATACAGTTTACACAAATCTCCTAGGCCCCCCATTTGAGATAAGTTAAGGGTGTGAAGCTAATTTCTCCCCATTCGAGCTACACACGATGGACTTTTTCAACTACATATGATCGAGATCTAAAGCAAAATTCGATCACCAAAACTAGTCATACATATAAGTGCAAAACATGACACACACCAATCTTACCCTTGCTCGACCTGTGGAATCCTAACTCGACCCACTAATTTAATAAGTTAAGGTTAAAGTTAGTATTTCTAATCTGTTATCCATTAAATTTTGCTAGGGTAAAGGGTTAACTCTGATTCATTTCTTTGTTTTATATAGAAAAATGTCAAAATGATCAATTTCATAAACTAATCAGAATTAGTAGTTGCCAAGTATAGTGGAACACACTTAAGTTCCATTATGGTCTATAGAGTCCCATTAAGCATGACCGAAAACTCCACCGTGTTTCGAACACGAGCACAAACTCCATTTTTTTTATATATTTTCTTCTTACTAAAAATTTTTAAAATTACTAAAATAAATAATTACAAAAAATACCTTCCCAAAATAAAATTCTTGATGGACGGTTTTTCATTAATGAATTTTCATTGACATTGTCATCTTCTTCCAAGCTCTATATCTTTTTCATTGCAATGTCAAGCCCAATGTTATTAGTCTTTTATTTTTTTATTAGTCGATATGGGATTAAGCAATCTGATCCACCATATTAGTGCAGAAGATCTTTTTTTTATTAGTCTTTTTTTTTCATTTCTGAAGATCTAATTAGTGCAGAAGTTGTTGCTAATAGCAAGAGTGTTGATTGCAAATCATGTTTTCTCTGTAACAGTAACTATTTGGTTACAATCAACAGAAATTCGAACCATCTATTTCGATGCTTTGAACTGAAACATCCAACTCAAAAAAAAGAAATTTGTTCACGTGGTTCGACCTTAAGAAGACTGTTTAATCTTCAGATCTGAAACCAACAATATGCAAAAGAAAAGAAGCAATTCCATGGCGGAAAATGGTATAAGACTGTAAACAAAAGAAATATTAGCTCAATAGTATCAAATTTCAGCAAAAATAGCTTAAAGGCCAAGTTTAACAAAAAAAAAAAAGGTTAACTCTCACTCTGCAGTGATTATGATATACTTAAAAAGGGATACATAGAGATAAAAAAGATGTTATATATTCACAGAATCACTCACACAGTCATCTCATTAAAAAAAAAAAAGGTAATGTTAGGCAGATACTATACACGAAAGAGAAAACCTGCACAAATTGGTGCAGAAGCGCAAATCTGTGTCGACAATCTTGTCCCCAGTGAAGAAGAAGAAGGCTCGCTCACTTGAACAGAGGAGATTAAAAAAACGACCTCTGAAATTAACTGTGGCGTTGTCTTTTAATCTTCAGTTTTTTCTTCTGTCTTTGTCGTCATAGATTTCGGGGGATTCTTTTAGTAATTGCTAAGCACCATGTAGAATCCGCGATCAAATCTACAACTGAAACATATAAGAAACCCAAACACAACCTTAGATCAGTGTCGTGGAGGATTAGCTAATTCTTGCACCCACCTTTTCCATTTTGCATACTCACGTTATAATACTGAATTTTAGAAATATATCCATAGAAAGTTATTTTGGTACATCCCCCAATATTTGCAAATACTAAATATACCTCCCTGGACCTTTCTCAGATCATGTTGAACAACAAAAATACATGACCAGGGTTCGCTCAAAATCAAAATAAGCAAACTAAAATGTTCCCGCAATCAACAACCACACTCAGAGCAAGAAGTATAACAAGGGAAATTTAAGAACTTCGAAAATTGAGTCAGTTACGAAGTTTTGATTTTAACATACTGCCTGCATGACCTGGTCATGTTTTTTTTCGTTGACGTTGACCAAAGTCTGAGGGGGTATGTCTAATTTTTTACAGAAGTTGTGTTCTTTTGGTTGGTAAGTGAAGTTTGCCTGAAGTTGAATGCGTTGTCTAATTTTTGAATTCGCTGAGGCATGTCAAATTAGCCATAAAAAGTAGGGGTGTAGGTATAAGGAACCCTTTTTATATTTTGAAATATGTGGGCTGCACAAGATGGAAGGATGGGTGAAATCGGATAAGGGGGGACATGCATGGAAGGGTATCAGAAACCAACCTGAGCATTTTTCACTTTTAACTTCTGGAGTTCATCTTGGGTACATAAGAGCCTGCAGATAGCAAAAAAAGGTCTCAGGAATCTGCAATGCATTTCTTAATCTTGAAAACATAAATCCGTGTATGTCATTTCAAGTTTTCAACTACCTCCATTGCAAATCAGTCACTTCCTGCAGTAGCTCCTTCTCCTTATCATGTGCTGCCTCCAGCTGCAAAACATAATTATAGTTACCAGATGTTGAACTTTACCTTTTCACCACTACAAGATTGTAGACAAAACATCTAATATTAGTATGTTACTGTCTTGAAATACATTCAGGATTCAAGCCCTAAGTTCAATTAGAAAGACGAGAACTACAGGAAGCACAGTTACAATTGAAAACTAGAACAAGTTCTACAACTACATAAAGAAGCCATTCTTTAACCTTCCATGGTTAAACTCGAAGAGAAAATTGTAGTTGTAGACCCAATGATCTCCACAAATGCATTATAAGGTGGTTTTTTAGTCTTTTAAGCATTGGAATATGACTAGTTTGAATTGTCCATCAAGTCAGACCTTCAGCTCAAATTTTTGGCAAGATACTTTTACATCTAAGAAAAACTTTTGAAGGGAATCAGACTTAAACCATCCATAAAATAAGGAAAAAAAAAAAAACAGTCTGAAATCTGACTCGACCCGAGTCAGATCCCGAGTCAGATATCAGATGAGTTGTTAGTTAAAAATAACACCACCTAGGTGTCCTTTTTGTTTTTGATTGGAAATGCATTGCAAGTGCTTATTAAATTGAAGGGAAATAATACTGATAACCTTTTTATCCCTGCATGGGATGCCAAGACTCAAGATTATGGTAGTGGATCCAATGATCTTCACTAAATGCAATCTAAATGTTAATTAAATCAAAGGATAATAATACTGTGGAGGCCCTCTATTGCTGTATGGAGTGTCACGATTATGGTCCAAACTAGAAATGGATATCTTTTCAATAAAAGTTGATGGAGATCCACATCGAAAGGGTTTCTAAACTTCTTATTGAGAACTAGTGCACACTACTGTCATAAGTCTCTAACCAGTTTTGTATTAAGAATCCACTAACATTTCACACAAAATCAATTTAACTTAGTTCATCAAAATGGAGACGAACTGACAATCATAGAATCAACTCAATATTGGGGTAAGACATCTCCAAGGTAAGAAGGCTGTTGGCCTTGATAGCATATAATCTGTACTGACAATACAGGGACAAAGCTACATAGTTAAGACTTAAGATAATTCTAGTGTAACGGTTTTAGAAAATTAACTTTTCTCTATTTTTTTTACTTGTAACACTTCACCGTTGATATTCTTTCTCTTGGCTTATGCACTAAAATTCCTACTTATATATATTCAACATGTATCCTCGACCCAAGTAAATGCTATATTAAAACAGGTAAGGCGCTTAAACAGATCCAAGTAACACAAGGTAGTACCATACTTTCCCTACTTCGATAATGTCAGAAAAATGTACAAAAACAGGTAGAAGTAGACCTTACTTGTGCGGATATATCAATAATAATCAAGTAGTGGTCTGACAGAAAAATAATTAGGGTATAGAACAATTAAAGAAACAATAGTAACAGTGAAAGTTGGACACTGAAATGAAGGAAATAGAAATTGCTAGTATGGAACCATACCAAAGACTTTTCCGATACTGTAGGAGGTTGTGACATGCCTCCATCAAGTATAAGATTAGCTGGAAGAATTGAAATCAGATCAGAGAATTGACAATATGGGTCATAAAAAAGTTAAATATGAGGGATAACAACTGTAAGCACCTATAGGGTCACCGTTGCTGAGTTGCTTCATCAAACTTAGAATGGACTCCTGTTCAACATAAATTAACAAATAAAGAA
Source organism: Macleaya cordata (assembly GCA_002174775.1). Classification (NCBI taxonomy): domain Eukaryota; kingdom Viridiplantae; phylum Streptophyta; class Magnoliopsida; order Ranunculales; family Papaveraceae; genus Macleaya; species Macleaya cordata. The sequence continues at coordinate 59,215 of MVGT01002976.1, forward strand.
ACTCTAAACAAAATTAGAATTAAAAAAAAAAGATTTAGCATATATAGAATTTGCATACCCTTTGAGAAATATTTGTCTGCAACAAATTATATAAATGTGGAAAAGCTGGGCTAGGAAGGTTCAATGCTGTAGCATCAGTTGGTGACTGTTGACCAGATGCAGGATATTGGGTAAACACCTACAGAACCAGTAACTTAGTTATAGGGTAAGCAATGAAAGAATAACGAAACATAAGATTGATTCTGTTTCATGGAAATTTGATGAAGTTTCTGCATCCCCTTTTTCCACAATTAAAGAAAAAAAAAGATTCTAAAGAAAAGTTAACCATCAGATGACTCCTTCACTTAGCTAGGATGAACTGCAAAGATCTGAAGCTACTAGTTCTATTCAACATTTACTCCCACTGCAACATGAAATACCCTCGTAGTCTTGTACAACCCGCTACTTTCGAGTAACCACTAACTATAAAACCTTCTGTTGGAGAGGAAACAGATGTAGAAAAGAGGCAAACATCCACAAACTGAAAGTTCATACTGACGATTTTGGAGATGTCTAAGGTGTCCATGAGCTGACGTTAGAAATTTAGAACCTTTAGGCACAGACCTAAGTTTTGAGGGGGAAAACAGGTCAAACAATTTAGAGTATAATGTAGCATTTAGGTAAACTTATAAGAAGTTAAAAGCTTTAGCTTTTTAAGTGCTTATTGACATCAAACATGTTTGGTAAAATAAGTTGTAAATAAAACGCCCCAATTTAGAAAAAAGTAGAAGCTGTTTTGTGCGAATCATCTTTTCTTTTTTTGAAATTTCATCTTGATTTCTACTTCCAAACCTTCTCATGTTTACCCTCCCTTTGCATCTTAGCCTCCAAACCAACTAGAAAAGAAGCCATCTCTTGGATGAACTTGAATGCTTGTACTAGCAGTCCCATTTGGTAAGCTACAATTCTGGCAATTGCCTGATTTGTGGTGTAGTGATCTTCAGGAAAAGAAGACTAGCCCCACCAAAAATCAGCCCTTAATTCAATTTTGTATTTTCCCAATGGGCATTAGAGAACCCCAACCCTAAATATCATTTGGCATGAATAAAGATAAAGGGACTCCGGTATACATTGAAGTCAGCCTTCAAAGTCTTTACATGGTTACTTGACAACTAGAAAACAAAGCTGTTCTAATGTTCATTGTTCCATATTACAGTAGTTTAAACAGAACATTTCTTAGACCCAACAGTTGTCAATTAAATGATTGGAAAATGTTTTTCAGCTTTTTCAGTCTTTCCCATTCCAAGTTCCAACACGTTACAGTGGCCTCCCACATTGAGGAAATAAATAAATAAAACAAAAGAAAAAATGCCAATAGACTTCAAAAAAATTTAAGGTAGCCGCTCTGGGCTGAAAAGCATTTCAGCTGCAACAGAAAACATAGGAAGAAGTTAGCTTTCCAGAGGAAAGCTTTCTACTTCAGCCACCATTGAATCCTAGAATAAAAACTTTACTCCTTACAGCAGTAGAACTATAAAATCTTAAATATGAACAAGCAAAAGAGATAAATTAACTGGCACTTTGAATAAACTCTCTAAAAACGCTAACCTGCAAACTGTGACTCTTTTGCAGAAAGGGAGATGGAAGCACCTAAAAGAAAAAGGATTACGACAAAATCAAGTTAAAGAACCAAGAAAGCCAGAATTTTGACTTTGTTAACCAATTCACCTTTTCTAAGTTGACATTCTCAGATGTCACTTTGAAACGTCCTTTTTGCTGGACAACTGGTGCCTTCCCTTTTTCGTCAAGGTTCTCACCATTTGATGCTGCAATGAAATGAGTCAGCTAAATGGGAAAAGTAGGGAGTCTACATGTTTAAATATCTCAGTCCTTAAATCTCAATTAGATCAAAATAAAAGTTAGGTTGAAGGATACCCGATGATTTGGATGCTCTACATAGACTTTCAGGAACAGCATCATCTATTACTCTTGGCACCACCACTCCATTGCAATTTACCATATTCTGGTCCTGATTATGTCGCTCATCACTGAATGAAATAAAAATATTTTACGGTTAAAAACAAAAGGACAGAACTACAGATTGCTTCCACCAAAAATTATAGAATGAAGGAACATAATAACTAATACGACAAAATGGCAGATCTAACAAAAATCATTACTTTGCATTTATATAGAAGGTTTTCCTAAAGGGATAATAATAGTAATTACAATTCATCATGAGCATAGATCCAGTTGTAGGAAGAATGTGAAATAAAAATAATGAGTAGGAACTAATTAGCCTATTAACGGAAATGAAAGAAAAAACTCACTTCGTAATTAGTCACAGATATAATAAATTAATACCATCAACTTGTAGGACAAGTCCAAGAAATATATTGAAGTAGAATGTTAGCCATAACTTACTGGACTGTAACAAGCCAGCAGATCTAGAAGAATGTTAATAGCCCACATAGCTCCAGAAAGATTAATGATATTTACCATGGTTGAACTATGAGATTGCTCCTTGGTTTTTCATACTAACGGATAAGTGCACTTAACACACATCAAGTGCCTATGCGCAAGGCCTAAGATGTGGCTGACCGCTGACTGAAGCATAAATTAAAGTGTTTTTAAAAAAGAACAACGCTTTTCAACCCCTCTTATATGTACAGAATGTGAATGCCGAATGAGGTAGCTTGAAATCCACCAACAGATTTAGGGCTTTGTTTTGAATGAGCTGGTGGATTGCAATGACACCTCATTCGGCACACACATTAAGTACATATACTTATATAAATACCAAAATTTTAAGTAAATAAAAGATAAATCTTAAACATATTACCAATTTAAGATGTATGAATGGGATGTCATGCACATAAATTGAAGTGCTTTAAGAAATATGAGAAATATATATTTCACAATCAATAATTTTAAATAAATAAAAGATAATACAGTTGTAAGATGTATGAATGGGACGTCATGCACGAAATATATTTAAAAGTTTAGTCATTTCAGTAGTTAACTAGCATGGTTCAAAATTTCAAATGTTTCGCTATATTTCATTTTGGCTTCAATGGTATCAAATACAACTCTGTCTCGATTTCTTCTGGTATGTATCAATATTGATCATCCATTGTTTCATAATGTTTTTTATGGAATTTCTGAGGTTTCCAACTAACAGAATCATTAGGTCAAAATAAGATTATAGACCTCGATCATAAATAGACACTAAAGATAGTAAACTAAGTAACATCTATCAAATGATTCATAACATAAAAACAATATTTAGAAGAAAATAAACATATATATAAAGTGAGTGTACGAGGAAAAAAAGAAGATAAAAGCAAATCAACCATATAGACAGAGAAAGTGTGGTGCAGGTGTACCTTTGTGCTTACAACTTAATATACAAAATATATATACATGGGCAGTAATATGAAAATTCAAGTTCATGTAAACAAAGAAAAGATAATGCCATAAGAATCACAAGGTATTCCTAATCAATAATTGCCTTCACTATACATATTTATTTCCATCAATATGGTGCTTCATTGCTTTCCATTGATGTGTTCTTCTTCTTTTCTCATCCATGAATGAACCTGATGTGTACGTGGGTGTCTTGGGGTCCACTCAACGACCCTGGCCCACTATATGCTCAAGGAAGATCTTCTAGTAGATATTGGCAGCAGCATCTTTAGTTATTTTAGTAATTATTTGTTTCCTAATTGCATTAGGATTGTTTTTTGTTTCCTAGATTAGCTAGGATTCTATAGATTAGATCTGATTTCTTTCTTGGTTGTTAAGGCATTATAGCTATAAATAAGCCTGCAGGCCCTTTATTGTATTTCAGTTTTGGATGAGTAATATGAGTTATGGTTATTTGAGTCTGATGAAGATACGCTTCCGCAACTTTTTACATTAGAACCTCTTCTTCTTGAAGTACCATAATGAAACAGTTAAATTCCTTGAAATTGATTCTAGCCACTTAGTGTTTGTTCATTTTTGCTTTTGGAGTATATAGGAGGAGATGATTACAACATTCTTAATAACATATATATATATATATATATACAAGCCGCAGGCACGTGTGCCGCAGGCACGTGTGCCACAGGCACGTGCTTGAGAAGAGCATGTGTATTTGTTAAAATTCTTTTTTCAGCGTTTTTAAACAACAATAATATGTTTATGTTAATTAATGTGAAAAGGAGTGATTAGAGTTTAATTAATGTTATTAAATGTCTAGAGTGGAAGTATCTACTTGATGGTGAGTGGAACTATACCAAGTATACCCTGCACTGAATATCGAATACAACTTTTGGCATCCATTTTAATTATAAAAATCAACAAATGGGTAATTTCGGAAGTTTCCCCGAAAAGGCTTCACCACAACTCATTATATAGTAGTATAAATATATATTTACGATATTCTTTTTCAGGTGTTTCAATAACTACAAAAAAAAAAAAAAAAAAAACTGGCCTTTCCAAATGTTGGAGTTGAATTAAGGTGCATGCCCGTGGCCGCACTAAATGCACATATTTTCTCCAAGAGCATTAAGGCTAGCAAAAACAATTTGTTAAGCCTTATGCTTTAGTTACAGTGACACACACAGCAAACCCCTCGACAACAATACTTTAGATAATAGAGTTGACTGATACCAAAGGGAACATTGCTCTATGTTCTATGTAGTGTCCACTAGTTGTGCATCTTGACTTCAGATTGTATGTTGGTGAAACCAAATCTTGCATCTTAACATTAAAGGTACCAAATTATGTCATAATAATATTAGAGAAAATCAAGACAAAGAAATATAAAAAAGGGGAAATATTTGTGAGACAGAAATTTGGGGAAGACATAAGGAAAAAAAAAAGGTCTAGAACATCAAGCTTTGCCTGATTCGATTCAGTTATTGATTAATGAGGCACTTTAAAATCATATAGTTCTATCTTTAAGGCCCCATATAAATTAAGTAGAAGACGTATTACCAAAATACAAAACCACTGTCATTATATCATGAATACAAACTACCTAGAAGACACTAACTATCTAAGTAGTAGGGCTCAGACTCAGCTCTGACTCGACCAAGGGGCGAGTCACGAGTCAAGCGAGCCAGGGCTGAGTCACTCGGTTGTGACTCGGCCGTGACTCGGCCTGTATAGTTTTCTAATCCCCTATCACCCACTTAAAAATTAAATGTCTAAAACCCAGACCAGCTCACCCAACTCACTTAAGAGTTAAATCTTTAAAACCCAAGCCAAATACATCCTTAAATAATTGAATTAAAGCCCAAACCCCACTTAACCCAACCCCATTTAACCTAAAAATTATGTTTTTTCTCAGATCTATATGACGAGTGCGGAGTCTACACACTCACAGTCGAGCTCTTCTCTTCTCTCTCCTTCACCTCTCTTTTTTTTGCAGGGTTTTGAAGTAAAAAAGCATTTTTTTTAAGAGTTAAAGACTACTGACCCGGCCCAAACGTGACTCGGGGGATCGGCACTGACTCGGCTCGGCCTACCCCCGATCCACGAGTAACTCGTGAGTTACTCGGCGAGTCAGGCCGATCCCAACTACTTAGCTAACTATTAGACTCACACATAAGATAACTACGTTCTGCAAATTTATCATCAACCCTTCCCTTCGAATGGAGGAAGAGAAATAAATGACCAATGGATGCCTGATAAACGTACCTCTTTCGATAAGAATGAACAGCCCAGGCATCTAAACTATCCAGTTCAGACTTTTCAGTCAAATTGCATGCAATGTTATCATCCTGAAGATGTAAACCATCCTGTGAAGTACTGTGTTCATATATTGAACCAGAGACCACAATATTTGAGTCATCCTCAGATCTGTCACACGGCTCACACCTACCTCTGGAGAATGGAAAACCAAGGATAATTTCATAAAGAAAGCTAAGAATGGAAATTAAAATGAACATACTATATGACACTGGGCTAAGAAAAAATCAATAATGTCAGTTAAACTAGGGAAAATCTTGCTAGTAAACTTCAAAATCATTGTATGACTACAGTTTATAGCATAGCACTAAACATGGTTCAGAATTTCGAATGCTTCGTTCAATTTTCGGTAGTGACTGGAATAAAATCATATTGGTTTGTATCTGTATTATTCATGTATTGGTGCAGAATGTATCGGTTCTTTAACCAAAACATTTGGTTGAAACAAGATTATATATCTTCGTAATAACAGAGGAAGAAGTGTAATTCATTTTAAAAAATATACTTGAGATTCTCCACAATAAAGTCGGCTGATGGCAGAGAAGCAGGTTTATTCCACACTGTATCTTCATCTTCCTGCAAATTCATGACATAAACTCATTAAAAATCCCTGCAGACACCAAAAAATATCATTCACACAACTGTATGCAAAGTGACTGGCTTTACTTTATCGGCAACATCATATTTCCAACAGTTGCTCATCTGCAGATCAGGACCAAATGAAGAATTCAAGCTTCCTACTTGCTCTTTGTCAGTGATTGTTTCTTCAACATCCTGAATCTGATCAAATGCACTAGAAGTTTAGCCCATGTGCAAAATCTAAAACTCCCAGATTAGGGATATGAAAATACCAGTGACGCCTGTATCTTTAGATCTTCAATATTGAAGTTCCAACCACTGATCCCTCGTTTGTATTCGTTCTGCACATAATTCGGAACAAAGGAATTAAATAACACAGAATCTCTGGTACAGAAAGATCCCATGTAAGAAACAGTGTTTTGGATAAAATAACTAAGTACTTAAAAGAAAACAAAAAAAATAATAATAATCCAAATGATCACTCAAACAATAGAGGACAGCCTTGTCTTGGAAAAAGTGAAGGTTCCAAAACAAAACAACAAGAACCAAGCAAGATTTTCAAAGGATCTTCCAACACTCATACTAATTTATGCGCTATTCAGAAAATTGATTTGAAGCCCTGATAGCTCTTCAAAAACACATAAGAAAGCCTGTAAGCAATCTAATCTAGTCAATTGGACCTCAATGAATAAAGATAACATTGTCTCCTAACTACACAGGGGATATAGAAAGACCTATAGCTATCAAAGGAAAGATATAGAACGACCAGATTTGCAACAGTACATCCATTAATGGATCTACATCCAACTGCCTTACTAACCATTCTAGCAAGGGCTTCAATCAAAAGAATGAATAGCAAAGATGAAAAAGGATCTCTTACTCCAAGCATTAAAAGCTTCTAAAAAATCCAAGCATGAACTACATTCAACAATCTATAGAAGGACTTGATTGGGATGCATATATGCATTCATCTTGCTTATCAAAAAATATATGCATACATCTTAGTTATTGAAGTGAAAAAAATACTGTTTACATTCAATCGAAAATCCAATGTAGTAGGATTTATTATAGTCCTTATGAATTGCTGCCTATAATACCCTCAATACTTTTTAGAGAAGGGCACTAGAAAACAATCTGGACCTGAGTTTTATCCACTCCTAGCTACGCAATCGCCAAAAAGATTGCCTCCTCCTCCAATAGGACTTACTAATCCGTAGAGAGAGATCTAATTTGACCCACCCATGAAAATCAACATATTTCGAACCAAGATTCCTAATACAATCTAAACAAATAAGGAACTCAAGAGTTGAATTTATGACATTTTTATTCCAAAATAAGAAAGAACCGCCATTACATCTTTAAAATTAAGATATGAAAAATCAAACCTGTGATATTTCCTCCTTTTTCCCATCTGGCATTTTCTTTTGCGCAAGCATGTCTTCTTCCTTTCTCTGTGATAAAGAAGAAGTCATTTATTAGTATTTAATGACAGCACAGGTACACATAGAACCATTTTATAAATGAACAATACCTAACCTTCAGTTCTTTAATGCGGTCCCCGAGCGTAGGTAGCCCATCTAAAATTGTTCGTGCAATATATTCATTGGACCGAGCTTGCTTGAAGAAGGAATGCTTTAATAATTTCCGTGCAGAAGGACGTTTCAGAGGGTCTTTTACTAAGCACATGGCAATCATTTGCTTAAAAGACTACGCACAGGAAAAAAATGTGTTGAAAAATAATTACTGCAAAAAAATATAACTTCTTCAAGGTCTTCTACGTATTACAGAATACCTTAGCGAATTTCCTTTCTGCATATAGAGAAATCCAAATTTCCACAGTTTTTGAACAATCATACAAGTTCCTTACCTTAGAGAACTTTCTATCTCTTTCGTAATCAAGGCCAGGTGGTGCATTTTGCAAAGTCATAAGCAAAACCTGCCATAAATAAAATTTTGTCAAGGTGCAGGAAATTCCACAGTTTTTAATAGTTGTTGTTGAAAAATATAGAACAATTCTATATCTGTGCACCTTCATTGGAGGATACTTTGAGAAAGGGGCATGACCATGTGCAAGCTCCAACGCAGTTATACCAAAAGACCAGATATCAGCCCTGCAGATGGTTGTCCAACAATGACATTAAGCCATTTGATCATGATGAAAAGAGAAACACTAGAGGAGGAAAATAGACGAACTTGAAATCATAACCATGTAATTGCTCCATAACCTCAGGTGCCATCCTACAATAAGAACGTAGTCTTTTTTAACTGGATTATGCATGAGATACCAGATAAATACTAATAACATAAGTAGAACTTGAAACAAATACTAGCAAAAATAGTACCAACAAGGTGTTCCGACAAAAGTATTTCTTGCACGTTGCCTATCACCTGCATCAAAAAGGCATGCAGAGACACCAAAATCTCCAAGTTTAATTGCACCACGCGCATCTACTAGAATATTTCCAGCCTGCAAGAAACATAAGATAATAAGGAAGGATACGTATATGAATCTCAAATTTGCATAGGAAGAGAAAAGAAACCACGATTAAGATAGAACTAGAAGATAAAATTTCCATGGAACATCCTTGACGCATCCAACAACCATGAAAAGAAAATAAAAAATAAAAATACCTCCTATTATAAGATCCAATTCTAAAAATACTAAGAAAATCCTGTAATAGCCCAGTTAAATCCATCCTATGTAAACTAATAAATAAATAAGTCAAAATGTTTCATGATCTTAATATGTTACTAATTGAATTAAATCAGACTCTCGTAACAAAATTGCCCTTCTGTCATTATTAGTGTCATCTCGAGGGAACCTGATGCAATCTGCTGCAAAGCGCTCAAAGAAAATATTTTTCTCATTCTTCAATTGTAGTAGTCAAGGCCCCATCAAACGCACCATGGATTTGAGAAGGATAGTTAAGGCGAAAGAAAATTCAAAAGTTGCTTCATGTGGAAAGTTGGCAATGGTGAGGCAATCAACATTTGTTCCAAATTCCTACTCAATTGACTAAAAAATTATAAACTTCAAACTGAACTTATCCCTAGTCAAGAGGATGAATGAAGCTCCTGCTAAACGGATCTAAAAGTTGGAACAAAGCCTGATAGACAATTCCTTCTTGAGAGCCGAAAGCAGGAAAATTTTAAAATACCTGCTTACGTAGGATCAAAGGCAAGATTCCATCAAATGACTCCCACTAACAATGGTAAGCATTCCACCAAAGGTTCTTATCCTCTAACGAGAATAATACTCGTGGTCATGATCAAGTCTTGTGGAAAACTGTATGGAAATTAAAAGTTCCAAGCAGAACTCAACTCTATAAGCAGAAGAGTGTAGACATAATACTCCCAACATCAGCAAGGGTATGGTTCGCTTCCAACTTAAACCATGCCATCCAGCCACTCTATGCAGAACACAACTGTTTTCAACACATTGCTATGAGGGAAACAGATGGACGATACAACTTTTGCCGCAATCGCCCTCTGGAGAATTTGATCAATATTCTCTTATTTTGCCCAATATTGGCAAGGGTATGGTTCGCTTCCAACTTAAACCTCAGAACCAAGTGTTCAAATAAATGGCAATCAAATAATTGTTGAAAGTAAATTTTCAAGACTGTAAGATCATAAAAAATTTAAGTTAAGTTAAATACATAATCGAAAACAGAAATAAAACACATAATGGCTAAGAAACAAGAAATTGTTTTCTATTTGAAGGCCTTTAGAACTTAATAAGGCTCAAGTTTCTAAAAGTTCGCCACTCCAGTATTTTGCGTTTTTGACTATCATAGAAATGTTGTCACCAGGAAAAAGTTCCAAAGGAAACTACCAAGACCGTGTGTTTCTATTTTAAATCGACTGTAAGACTAGCAATTCAGATTCATATAAATAAGAGAAAGAAGATGACAGAATTCATAAGTTTGGCACATATATGTGTCGGCACAATCGAGCCAGTTAGGCAATGATTCACACCTCAAGCCTCAAGCCTCCAGACTTAAACCTCAACTTGGTGAGCCATAAACTGGTTATGGACCAATTGAGGCATATACTCGTTACGAACCAATTGAGGCCTAAACCTCAAATAGAAAAGATCATGAAAGAGGCGATCAGAATAATTACCTGCATTGTTGATTTACAGTTACAAGAATAGCACAAAGTGGTATGAACCATCCCCAGAGAGTATCATCATTGGAGAATCAAACGCAAAAGTTACAATTAGATTAAGAGATATGCCAACATGCATTTGGGATTACGTAAATTGTTGATTCCTCATTCAAGAAAAATTTAGGAAACTGCTAGTTGGTACAATTATGGCAATACAACAAAGTGTAGTATGAGCTTTCCTTAAAAAAATTACAATGATATTACTGTTGGTTATTCAAAAATAAAAACTAAGAACGAATAAGTTCTTTAAGATATGCCAACTTGCCAAGGATAATAACTTACTTTGACATCTCGGTGTATGTGCCCATGATGATGAAGATACTCTAAACCCTTCAACACCTCCCGTAAAATAGTTGATATAACCACCTCCTCAAAACCATCTGGAAAAGCAGCCTTCAGTATATGAAGACAAGAACCCCCAGCCATGAATGGCATAACAACCCACAAATTGTGATCACTAACAAAGGAACAATGGGCCTTGAGAACATTAGGGTGGTCAACCAAGATCATTGTTTGTGCTTCACGAGAAATGTTTCTCTGTACAGAAAAAAATCTAGCGATCAAAAACAAACAAAACAAAAAATCCATGTCAAGTATCAAAGATTGAGATTTAAAATAAGTACATAAAGAACCAAGTGCATAATTTTTAGATGTCATCGATTGGATGTCATGCAGTGGCACATTGTTTCTCAAAAGAAAAACTTCGCAAATAAGATAGAAGCCATAGAACTTTATCAACAAGCCCTACAATCAATATGCTTACTAGCTACCACTTTATCCCCTTCTCCCAGCATAAAGAAAATGTTAAAAAACTTGTAGAATTGCTTTTCAAGTTTCTATTCAAAATCAAGTTTTAAATTATAGATTTGGATACATTTTGAAACATATTTTTTTCAAAAACACCATTTTCTTACTTAAACCATTTTTTCACTTAAAACCATTTTTTCACTTAAAATCATTCTCTTAAACTGCTGCTTTAGTACCCCAAAGATTGAAGAATGATAAAGTGACAGCCACAAAGATTTAGTATCTCAGTCTCGCCATTAGTTTCTGTTATGGAAAAAAACAAAATGGAGTCCCAAAAACAGCTACTGCAAATTTTGAATAATAATACTTAAAAATTTGTTGCAAGACTGAAACTGATGTAGAATATCCCCACATGCCGGCTGCACTAGGACAACTATGACTAGGCATGGCGGCCTTGAGTCCACAATATTATACTTCTCTATTTAACTTTTGTTTAAGCAGTAGTATTGTTTCTGTCTTTTCCAGTTTGATTCATGCGTTAGACTATTTAAGTTAATGATGTTTTAGATTAAACAGAGTTGATCTTTGATTATTGGAGAAATAACAAAACCCTAGTTCTTCTTCCTATCAATTCTCTTCTTCTATCTCTCTCCTTGATTGGTGCGTTCTTTAGTTTACTGGAAGGATTTCCTCATACTAGTTTGTTTATTCCCACTGTGCTCCGTTAGAAACAAACTTCATAGCCCTGCAATTTGCAAAAAACTATGCTTTCCTAACAAATTTCAGCTCTGTGTACACAAGTCATATAACAAATCGACTCTTCTTCATAGAGCTATCAGTGGAAGCCAATTTTCAGAAATTGACCAAACTAGAGTAAGTAATTACTGAGAAGCAGCATTCCCTCGAGTAGCTGAAAACTCAAATATGTGAAAACAGAACTTTCTCTCTCTAAATCCAAAACAAATTAACAAAACTTGCACAGTTCAGAACGAAACTCAAAATCTGAAAATTCTCATGTAATTATGTGAAAAACTATCACAAAAAAACTCAAAATCTGATAAATTCTCATGTAATTAAGTTGAAAACCTATCAAAATCTGAAAATATTTGTATTTACCAAATCGCTGTTATCTCGTTCGAAATCAAGGATCTTGATCGCAACGATCTCCTCCAAAGGAACACAAACTGCACGGTACACAGAAGCACTAACGCCATGCCCTATTTCCTCATACAGGTCGTAAAATTCAGGTCCGATCGGATACTTCTTCCTTTCCATTTCTCCAGCTCCTTCTACCTCCTCCTCCTTACCTCAACAGAAATTGAGAGACAAATACTACAGTTTCAAGGAGCTAGAGATCCAATATGAAACCCTAAAAAACTAGTGATAAATCTCGATTGAAGAAGAACCACAAAATGAATCGATCAATCATGGAGACCATATTTGAGAACAAACAAATCTAACGGATAGAACTACAAATTGAAAAAGATTGATCTCAGTCCAATTGATTAACAGACCTGTGAATCTAGAGAGAGAAAGAGAGAAGAGATCCCCGTAACGGGGGTTTTGGCTTTGCTTTCTCGTGAGAGAAACTCGGATCAGTGTGCGCTCGACGGGGAAAACGTTTGTATGCCAAAGCCCGCCACTTGTTAACGTAAGACCTCGATCAGTTGAAAACGGTGTTACCATACTCGTCCGGCGCACACTGTAGTTCTTCCACCATAAATCAAACCGTTAATAGTTTAACACTTTGACAACACATATTTTAAGATAATCGAATGGTTAATAGAGTTGATGGTGTACTGTATGAGTTTGTCCGCGGTTGATAGTATTATAGCCCCTTTCGTTTGTATGTATGGATTTGTGCTGGCTTTTACAAGTCCAGGGAGTTGTCTTTTATAAGTTTTTCGCTTTTTCCCAACGAACTCACACGTGACTTGCACGTGGCGTTATTTCAGTTAAATTGGAAATCTATTTTCAGCCGAAAATTGGAAAAAATAAATAAAAGTATTGCAGGTCAGGAGTATTGATAATGACTTTTTTTTTCTTTTTCTTAGAAAGGAGCCCTAATACATTATTTTGGCCCTACAGCCCATTAATATCTTTCTTCTTTTGTAATGGACCCCTGAAAATTCGGAACCTGTTAATACCCCCAAAAATGAAGAGTTAGCCTTCGGTTCTTAGGACAAAAGGAATGCTAGATGTACAAATATTTGTCCCAAAATTAATTTTGACAAATGTACGTTTATTTATTTTTGGAGGGGAATAACTCCGCGAAGATACACCATTAATAACAAGTGTGTAAGAAGTACTTGTTACGAACATACGAAAGTCACTACTATAAACGAAGAAAAACTATTAAAATTGACAAGTATACGAAAGTGGCTACCATAGACAATGATTTCAGGCCAATCTCTTGTTGCAATGTGATCTATAAGTGCATTACGAAAATCATCACTGTTAGACTCAAAGGGGTTGTTAAAGGGTTGGTAAGCCCCTGTCAATCAGCTTTCATCTCTGGGAGATCTATCCAGGATAACATCCTCCTTGCTCATGAGTTGATGAGGAACTATTATAGATCCTCAGTTTCTCCTAGATGTGCTACCAAAATTGATCTTCGCAAAGCCTATGACTCAATTCATTGGGATTCCATAGTGGTTGTTCTACGCAAGTTCCAGTTCCCTGAGGGTTTTATCAAATGGATCTATACTTGCATCTCTACTCCCTGGTATTCTATTATGGTGAACGGCTCAGCTTATGGGTATTTTAAGGGTGAGATGGGTATTAGACAAGGATGCCCTATGTCTCCCTATCTTTTTGTTATGGTTATGGAGGTTTTTAATAGCCTTATGCAAAAGCAAGTGAGTTTAGGCTGTTACCATTTGCACCCTCGTTGCAAGGATCCCGTCATTACTCATTTATGCTTTGCTGATGATCTTATTGCTTTTATGAAGGGTGATGTCTCTTCTGCTAATTCTTTGGCGTCTGTCCTAACAGATTTCTCCTTGTGCACTGGTCTGCATGCTAACTATCAGAAGAGTATGATTTTTTCTGCAGCTGTTGACGATGACACCTTGAATAATATCAAACAGATTCTATCTTTCCAAGATGGCTCTCTTCCTGTTAGATACCTAGGGCTTCCTTTGCTTTCTAGTAGGCTCTCTTATGGAGACTGTCTTCCTCTTATTGAGCATGTTAAAGCTAGAATTAAGTCCTGGAAGGCTCGGGTTCTTTCCTACGCTGGTCATATCTTACTTATTAAAGCTGTTCTTTCAGGTATGTTAGTGTATTGGCAAGCCTGTTTTATGCTCCCCAAAAGAGTCTACAAGGAGTTAAACTCTATGTTTAGAAGGTTCCTATGGGCAGGTATTGATCTTACTCCTAAGCACTCTACTATTGGCTGGGAGACGGTGTGTGGGCCTTATAAAGAAGGGGGGTTGGCTGTTAGACATTTGGAATGCACCAATAAGGCTGCTAATCTTAGACATATCTGGGAGATTATTTCTGACAAAGATACTCTCTGGGTTTCTTGGGTTAAAAAGAATCTCATCAAGCACAAGGACTTCTGGTCGATGAATACCCCGAATGAAGCCTCTTGGAGTTGGAGGAAAATTCTAGAGATGAGACCCCTTGCTAGGAAGCTTTCTCTGCACCTGGTGGGTAATGGTTACAATATTAAGTTTTGGACAGACCACTGGCACCCGTTGGGGGTTCTTGAAGATAGATTTCCTGTTTGCCTTCAATATGATTCTATTCTCCATAAGAATGCTTCTGTCGACTCTTGCATTTCTTCAGGTGCTTGGCGTATTCCTATTCACCTCGTGAACAATATACCTGAAATTGCTTATAGAGTGCATGAGGTTGAGATTGACTCCTCTTCTGATGACCATATTGTTTGGATGCCTAGTGCTGATGGGAGCTTTAACCTTAAGGATACTTATGAGTATATTCGGCCCGTTAAGTCTGAAGTGGCTTGGACTAGTCTGGTTAAATATCAGCTAAGTATACCTCGGCATTCTTTCATCACCTGGGTTGCTCTTCATAGAGGACTCAAGACTAAGTATAAACTGTTCTTGTGGGGGGTGGAGATTGATCCTACTTGCCCGTTATGCCAGATCAGTGCTGAGGATGATTATCACCTCATCTTTGGCTGCCCTTATTCTGAGCAGGTTTGGATGCCTCTTCTTCGTAAAATTGGGCACTTAAGACTTAATTTCTTCCATTGGGACTTCGAAATTCAGTGGTGTATAAAGCACTTTCAAGGAAACGACAGTTCTGCCAACATCAAGAAGTTGGTCTTCAACGCGTATGTCTATCACATATGGCATGAACGTAACAATCGTGTGTTTAACAATGGGTGCACTAATCCTAAGGGGTTGGTTTGGAAAATTGTTCGAGATGTTAACCTCAAGCTTGCTGCTCATGATCTGAAGTTTGTAGATACCGATAGGAATCGTAGTATGGCTTCTAACTGGAATTGCAATCCTACTTTTACCTTGCCTAAGTGTATATTCTGTCCGTGGGAAAGACCTGATGCTGATAAGGTTATGGTCAATACTGATGGGTCTTTGAAGACAGACGTCGCTGGTTATGGAGCTATTGTTCGTGATAGACCGGGTAATGTCCTTGCAGCTGTTACCGGAAGCTCTAACCCAAGATCTATTACCCTTCACGAGTTTCAAGGGGTTGAAGCTGGCCTCTTGCTTGCAGCTAGCAGGGGTCTTAGACGTATAAGCGTGAGAAGCGATTCCATGGTCGTGGTTAGTATTCTGAATTCTTCTATCACTCCTCCTTGGCACACTAGAGCTGTTTACCATCGTATTAAGATGCTTGTTTCGAGATTTGATCATTGTGACTTTCGGCATGTGTTTCGTGAGACGAACAGAGCTGCAGATCACCTTGCTAGCCTCTATCCTACGGCTGAGTATCATGAAGTGCTTCCGAGTTCTTTCGCAGAAGACATGAAGAAGATTGTCTTTGAGGACAGCGTAGGCAAAATGTACAGAAGGTCTATTGTGTGACCTTGTTGCTTCTTTCTTTGTTCGTTTCCTTCTTTGTTTGGTTGGGGTCCCCTTAACCCCCTTGCTTGTCCAAAAAAAAAAGACAAAGAGACGTCGGACACTATAGATGAAGAGAGGGCTCCAACATATTACATAAGTCAAACTTAATAGTAAACTACAACTAAGAAGCTTTGCACACAATACTTCTCAAATTATGGCAAGGTGTGACTCATGCTTTGCCCTAATTTACAAGCGCCGTGACATCACTAAAGGTGTTTAAAATTAGACAATTTATCAGTAGCATTACTCTTAGTAGTTAGTGTTAGATAACCAGTGTAAATCTAGCTTGATAACAGTAAGAAGATCGAGGCGTGTAAACACTTCCCTTAAGAGAAGATTTGCCCCCTCTCGGTACTAAGCCGGGTGCAAACAGGTTCTGTAGATGATCTCTCTCCAGGGTACAACGATCTAACTCTGCAAGGATGCACTCCAATATAGAACTCTAATGAATAACTAAGTTTTTCCTCTGGTGTGTGGAAACAGATGAGAGCAAGACGATGAAGGAGAAGAAGGTCTGAAGGCAGAAAACCAATTTTTCCGTCTCTCCCTCTAATATCAAAAGGGAAACAAAAAACTGAAGGAGACAGACAGGGAACACGCGTGGGACAGCAGGGAACACGCGTGGGACAGCAGGGAACACGCGTGAGACATCAGGGAACATGCGTGAGACATTAGTCCCTATGTATACATGACCTCGTGTGAGGTAAACAGAATGATAGTCACAAGTGGGCTGAACGCAAAAGGAAAAAGAGCAAAACGAAGCCCAAGTCCTGCACACACGCGAAACCCAAACCGGTGGATTTGCACCCCCCCTTGCGCGCGTATCGTGCGGGCGCATGCCCGGTTAATGGGTTTCCGAAGCAGGCCCCCAAATCCCAACGTGGGCCGGTTTTGCCTCGTGTGCGCGAGGCCCACCTCTATTACTTGCTTACCACTAAGAGATTCAACCATAACTTATTAACAAGGTTTCAAAAGCAATGTGGGACTAAAGGGCCTCTAGTTGTAACACAAGGGTGTAGACAACTAATTTAGTAAAAGGGGACAAGGGAATAAAATAATGGAGACAATGATGGGTTCCACCACATGGGAGGGATTATTTAATTAATGGGACAACAAAATGGGTATTTTGAAATAAAATACAACAGTTAGTACATATAATAGATAAAAAGAAAAAAATAGAGGGAAGAAGAAGAAGATGAAGGTGAAATAAAGATCATGACTTATTCACCGTGGTTAAAATTAATGGTGACGCTCCCACTTTAGAAGCTCGGGCATCCATTTCGAACCATGCTCTGGCGCTTCTGCTTGAAGGCATTCTCAAGACAGCCTTGAGAATTTGGATACTCGAAGCGAACTTTGAAAAATGTACCCCTATTTATAATTAAAAAAAATTATGCAAGTACTAAATTTATTTTTTCATTAATTAGTAATAAATAAATAAATGACAAACTATTACAATGAATAAATTCAATTTGCACTAACCGCAACTTATACAATCACACAACACTTCAAATTAAAACCAAGTTTTTAAAATTAAACTCTCTTCAATACTCTAAATAATAAAATTTGGCTATCAATTTATTATGAAGCTGCTACTGACATCTAAATATAGAATAAGGGCAACTGAGTGATAAGGGCTACTATATTTAGATAAGGGCATACTAAAAAATCATTGGGGCTATCTTTGATTAGTCAAAACCCATTGACTAAATCTAAAACTTAACCCAAAACATAAAATCTATTGGCTAAGTAAATCAAGTATTTCGTCAGTTTTTTATTATAATTTTAGATTTTTTCATTTTTTTTAGAGTTAAAACCATGTTGAATTCATATTTTTTTGTGATTTTTGTAAGTTTTAACTTAGGTTTTAAAAAAAATCTTGGATGATGTAAAGTGTGAACATTTTATATTGTTCACACCCTTGTATTCGAAATTTCTGAATGTTCACACCCTTAGTATGCGAACATTCTAAATAGTTCACACTGTTAAGAGCGAACATGTTGCGAATTTGAGTTCTATTTTCTTCGATTGGAAACTCGAAAAAACTTGATAAAAAGTTCAAAGATTGATCTAATTACCAAAAATAGTCTATTTGAGCTTATTTAGAAGAAGTAATGGAACCATGCCCTCTCCAAAAATATTTTTTTAGCACAACTCCCCCATTTATGGGTTTACTTCGAAGAATTCACCATCTTCCATGATCACGACCTCCGATGATCTGAAAATGATGTTTGACGAGAGAGAGCCGAACAAAAATTCAACTTTTCCGTTCAAGGTGGTTAGGGTTCAAGGTGGGGAACATAAGGTGTAATACCCCAAAAAATTTAATTCTTCAAGCTCATACTTGATTTCAATAAACAAGTTAATGCCGAAGTTTATTTTGTATGTACCCGAAGTACATACACGTAAATAATACAGTATACATGAATATTATTCGATGAATAATATCTAAGTGACAATAATATTTGAATTATACTCTATTAAGAGTATTTGATAAATAATACGACACATTGGTGAATAAAGAGCGTATACGTGAATAGTAAAGTATACGTGAATAGTGTCACATGAATGGTGCCATTATTCAATAATGCATAAATTAAGTTATATGATATGAATTCGATGAATAATGTTCTATGAATAGTACCGTATATATGAATAGTATTTATGAATAGTGTCACATGAATAGTGACATTGTCCACTAATGCATATATTAAGTTATATAATATGAATTTGATGAATAGTGTTTTATGAATAGTACCATATATATGAACAGTATATATGAATTGTATCACATGAATAGTGTTTTATACCAACTATATACGAATCAAATTATACACATAGAATTTGATGAATAATCTTTTGTGAATAGTAACCGTATATATGAATAATGTCCGTATACGTAAATAGTGATTGTACACTTGAATAGTATATATACACCGAATAATACCGTATATATGAACACTATAGTATCAATTTATATTTCCTGAATTAGATTTGAAAATAAAACAAGGCAAATGAATTAATAAGTGAATAGTAAAATATAAATAAATAGTAACGTATATTTGAATAGTATCATATACGTGCGTAATTCGTTACAGTACCCAATTGTACAATGCGAATTATATTTACAAAACGAAGTAAATCAAGTATTTTTATGTAAAAAAAATGAATAGTATACGTATATATAAATAATATACGTATATATGAATAATATACATGTTTGTATACGAGAAGTCGTCACTACACTAAAATATGTTGCACGTGTTACTATTCAGTTGTCGCTACAGTAATAAATGTGGTTAATTCATCTGATTACTATTCTACCTACCACAACACTACAGTAGCCGTCATTTACTATTAGCTACAGTACACATGTGGTTAATTCATCTAATTACTATTCCACCTACCACAACGCTACAGTAACCGTGGCTAAAAACTACAAATATCCCTTCATTTTAGTTTCCAAACTCACTCAAAACCATTTCTTTCTCTCTGAAATTGGTTTTTCTTCTCCCTCTATAACATATCTCTCTAAACTTCTAATACTTTTTCATTTCTTTCTTTTCTTATTTTATTTAATTAATATTCTTGTTAATTAGTTATAATTATTCAAGAATTCAAGGAAGAGAATTTTATACAACAAGGTGATGATCAAAGGACAAGGTTTTTATCATCAAATTAAGGTAAGTGGATATGTGGAACTTCCCTCTATTATAACTAAAACTTATTTTATGTTTTGTTATGAAAATGTATGAAGATAAATTATTTTGTATTATTTACAAATTAAATATGCATTTTGTTACATGTGATTACTATTTATTTTTAAGTGATGGAAATTGATTTAGATTGATAATAAATCTAAAAAAAAGATTATGTAAACATTAATCAAATGTGTAGGAAAAGGGAGACCCCCCTTAGACCGTTGTTTCTATCGGAGGAAGCGGTCGACCGTTGTTTCTACCTGAGGAAGCGGTTGTTACCCGGTTTAATACAGGATAAGATATTAAATGGTTAGAAAATAAATCATTTAATGGTAATTTATTTACAAGTTCATCAGTTAATTATTCTTGTGATTTTGATGAATCATATTTTTAATCTATTATTTTTGGGTTGATATTTGCCTACTGAGTTTACTCACCCCTAAATTCCCCCCACAGGTTACGTTGAGGTGAAGGATTCAAAGATGTGTAGGTTAAGAAGCAGATAACTTGTGTTACCAAATTTGTATAAATATAACTGATAAATTAAACTACTATTCTATCACTTGGGATAAGGATTATTTTGTATTAATTCTTATTGTTTTAACATGCTTATGGACTTAGATGTTAAGTTTTAAATTGTATAATTGATGTATTAATTTACATTTAATTTCCGCCAAGAATCATTGAATTAATTAGGTTTTATACGAAATTGTATAATTCCTGTAAATCATACTGTCAGATTTACAAAACAGTGTTTTTGGACATGTTCTGGTCCAAATTGAGCCGAGTCTATTTTTAACAAAGTTATAGCTCTCGATTTTTCCTTTTCAAAAAGGTATTACAACATGTATTTTGGATTTCTGGTTAGAGAGTAATTTCTCTTCAAAGTTACTGATTTTACAAAAATTGTTAAAAAGCTGAAATTATATTTTCTGAGTCTTTAAAGATCCGTATCAATACTTCGGATGCATATTTGGGCCCTTTATTATCAGAATTAGCCTCGGACTATTTCTGATGAAATTTTATATCTATGAATTTAGTTTTTAGAATGAGTTTATTTATAAAATTCGGATTTACAGTTAAATAGATACGTCCATTTTACTAAACTATGCGCAATTGAAACAGAAATTGTATTCAAACATTAAATTTTCATTTTTCCTTAATTTGGAATGTTTTTTACGAGCCAATGAGCGTTGACCTAAATATTAGTTGACTTGGACCTTACTTTAAGATAACAAATATTGACTAAAGTAGACCATTAGCAAAATGTTTTTAAATTCATTGTCTCTCAAAAATAAAGTAAATGAGTTTTATTCGACATTACACTAATCACGCCTTGGTTTTCGGACTCGGCGAATCGGATCTGATTTAGAGTACCGAAAATCGGGGTATGACATAAGGTCAAATAATTATTTGTGTAATTAGCTTGACCAAATTTGATAGTCCTTTTGTAGAGTCAACTTGAAAGACTAACTTTGACCATGCTTGACAGTTGCCCTTATCCCATTTTTAGATGTCAATAGCAGCCTCTATTTATTATTTATCAAGATTTAAAGATTGCTAACAACTTAAAAGAAAAAAAAGATTAACTTTAGTGTTGGCATTGTCTCGTTGACACCGGAGAGTCTCGGGAGAATCCGAAGAGACTACCAGATAGTCAGAGACGAGAGTGTAGCGAGAGAGACGAGAGAGATCACACACGAGAGATGAGATATATAGCAGTGTGTTCTTTTTCTTTTCTTTTTTCAAAGTCGTCTTCACTTTTTTAAACAAATTGCCCCATGCGTAATTCAAATATGCCCCCTGAAAATTCAAAATTGGCCCCCCAGTTAACTCTTTCTTAAGAAGAAACTTTATTAAATATTATTTTCACTTAAAAGTCCTTATAGAAAACTATAGCCCAAAACGCCCCAAAATTGAGGAGCCCCGAAGAACCCCTTTGGGTGCCTTCATAGAGCTGGCCTTAGGCAATCCAAAACCTAAGACATTTTTTTAATTGATAAATTTGATCGCTCTAATGTTCTTACTTCTGCTCTGCTCTGTGCTCTGAATATTTAGATCCCACACCCTATCAAATTCAATCACATGGGTACTCACAGACTAAACACAAATGGCATTAGCTTATTAGTAGTGATGTTTGGACCGACCAAGTTACAAAAACTATTCCCGTTGCTTATATGGCATGGTCGGTTCCACTGTCATGTAAGTTGAATAATCCTTCAAAATACTTTTTGGAGGAGAAAGTGGTGGTTCCTACCCTGCCATATAAGTGTCTAGTACCACTTTTGTAAAACTATTGATCCAAAAATCATTTATGTTAGCTTATTAGTGTTGATACTAGCATGATGTTGAATGACAAAAGATTACTTCTGCAAGAAATGTATCCCACCCAAGGAAGCAGTACTATTTAACAACATGATAAAACTCTTTTCTCATAGGCAATCTTTCTCTTTGAAGTAGGCAATGGATGCATGGCCTTCTTGAGTTAAGGCGCCTCCAATTCCTATTTGTGATGCCTTACAAGCAGCCTTAAAAGACTTTAGAAAACTTATAATGTTGTTGAACAAGTTCTTAACTATTTTTCTCTTTAATATTAACAAAGGCTTTGGAGTTGGGAAGCCATAGACATATTGATACAACCTTTGCTTCATAGAGTTTATGTAGATCATCTTCACCTGAAAACAGTCATTTCTAAAATTTCTAACCCTATAAAAAATTAATCAAAAATCAATAGTACAAAATATATTTTAAATTTGTTGATTTTTAAATGCTAATTTAAGGAGTTAGGAGGTCTTTAGGGGCGGAGCCACCCTATGGCCTTGGTGGCCATGGCCACCCCCAACTTTTTTAAAATTCTATATATTAATTAGTTAATATAATGTAATAACATTAGTTGATAACATTACCTGATCACCCCCTTCATTTAAATAGCATGTACTAACCCATTAGCCTCTATCTACCTCCCATTTAAATCATCTTCACCTAAAATCAAACATTTTTAAAATTTATAACCTCATCATCTACTAATGAAATTTTTGTGAGGATAATCTACATAATGAAGACAACATTATCACCCAAAATCATCCCTTAGCTCATCTGTATCTGAGCCCCACAGGACATTGTAAACTCATTGTATGAGTAACGATGTATGGGATCCTATATATCTCTTTAAGTAAATCAATATTATCTTGATTCTTCTAAACATCTAGACCCTATAGGTACTCTTTAAGTAAATTATCCAAATTACTCATTAGAAACTCGTTTTATTATTGTAAGTTTTTGGATCCATCATAGGTATTATGCGTTTAAGTGTTTTTTGTTTATTAAAATGTCACATATTCTTACACTACCTTGTAGTGCCTACATATCATTAATCAAAAGTTTGATTTTGGGGAACGATGATCTCCTTGGCATATAGATCATCCTTATAATTATTTTTAATATACTTGCAACCTGTAAAAAGTAATTTGAAATATTTTCGTTACTTAAACTTCTAACCATTACATTTTTTTTAAACTTCAAAATTACTTTATGATTTGGCTACCCCTAAGTAAAAATCCTAGCTCTGCCCCTGGAGGTCTTGGAACATGTTGATTTTTTATTATGATGATGAAAGCTAGGATCATTTAACTGAAAATCATACCAGAACCTAAGACCTTTTTTTAATTGATAAATTTGATCGCTCTGATGTTCTTACTTCTGCTCCGCTCTGTGCTCTGAATATTTAGATCCCACACCCTATCAAATTCAATCACATGGGTACTCATAGACTAAACACAAATGGCATTAGCTTATTAGTAGTGATGTTTGGACTGACCAAGTTACAAAAAGTATGCCCGATGCTTATATGGCATGGTCGGTTCCACTGCCATGTAAGTTGAAAAATCCTTCAAAATACTTTTGGGAGACCCTGCCATATAAGCGTCTAGCACCACTTTTGTAAAACTATTAATCCAAAAATCATTTATGTTAGCTTATTAGTGTTGATACTAGCATGATGGTAAAGGACAAAAGATTACTTCTGCAAGAAATGCATCCCACCCAAGGAAGCAGTACTATATAACAACATGATAAAACTCTTTTCTCATAGGCAATCTTTCTCCTTGAAGTAGGCAATGGATGCATGTCCTTCTTAAGTTAAGGCGCCTCCAATTCCTATTTTTGATGCCTCACAAGCAGCCTTAAAAGACTTTAGAAAACTTATAATGTTGTTGAACAAGTTCTTAACTATTTTTCTTTTTAATATTAACAAAGGCTTGGGAGTTAGGAAGCCATAGATATATTGAAATAACCTTGGCTTCATAGAGTTTGTGTAGAACAGTCATTTCTAAAATTTCTAACCTTATAAAAAATTGATCAAAAATCAATAGTACAAAATATATTTTAAATTTGTTGATTTTTAAGTGCTAATTTAAGGAGTTAGGAGGTCTTCAGGGGCGGAGCCACCCTATGGCCTTGGTGGCCATGGCCACCCCTAGCTTTTTTAAAATTCTATATATTAATTAGTTAATATAATGTAATAACATTAGTTGATAACATTACCTGATCACCCCCTCCAACTAAATAGCATGTACTAACCCATTAGCCTATATCTACCTCCCATTTAAATCATCTTCACCTAAAATCAAACATTTTTAAAATTTATAACCTCATCATCTACTAATAAAATTTTTCTGAGGATAATCTACATAATGAAGACAACATTATCATCCAAAATCATCCCTTAGCTCATCTGTATCTGAGCCCCACAGGACATTGTAAACTCATTGTACGAAACGATGTATGGGATCCTATATATCTCTTTAAGTAAATCAATATTATCTTGATTCTTCTAAACTTCTAGACCCTATAGGTACTCTTTAAGTAAATTATCCAAATTACTCATTAGAAACTCGTTTTATTATTGTAAGTTTTTGGATCCACCATAGGTATTATGCGTTTAAGTTTTTTGTTTATTAAAATGCCACATATTCTTACACTACCTTGTAGTGCCTATATATCATTAATCAAAAGTTTGATTTTGGGGAACGATGATCTCCTTGGCATGTAGATCATCCTTACAATTATTTTTAATATACTTGCAACCCGTAAAAAGTAATTTGAAATATTTTCGTTACTTAAACTTCTAACCATTACATTTTTTTTTAAACTTCAAAATTACTTTATGATTTGGCTACCCCTAAGTAAAAATCCTAGTTCCGCCCCTGGAGGTCTTGGAACATGTTGATTTTTTATTATGATGATGAAAGCTAGGATCATTAAACTGAAAATCATACCAGAACCTAAGACATTTTTTTAATTGATAAATTTGATCACTCTGATGTTCTTACTTCTGCTCCGCTCTGTGCTCTGAATATTTAGATCCCACACCCTATCAAATTCAATCACATGGGTACTCACAGACTAAACACAAATGGCATTAGCTTATTAGTAGTGATGTTTGGACCGACCAAGTTACAAAAACTATTCCCGTTGCTTATATGGCATGGTCGGTTCCACTGTCATGTAAGTTGAACAATCCTTCAAAATACTTTTAGGAGGAGAAAGCGGTGGATCCTACCCTGCCATATAAGTGTCTAGCACCACTTTTGTAAAACTATTGATCCAAAAATCATTTATGTTAGCTTATTAGTGTTGATACTAGCATGATGGTGAAGGACAAAAGATTACTTCTGCAAGAAATGGATCCCACCCAAGGAAGCAGTACTATATAACAACATGATAAAACTCTTTTCTCATAGGCAATCTTTCTCTTTGAAGTAGGCAATGGATGCATGGCCTTCTTGAGTTAAGGCGCCTCCAATTCCTATTTGTGATGCCTCACAAGCAGCCTTAAAAGACTTTAGAAAACTTATAATGTTGTTGAACAAGTTCTTAACTATTTTTCTCTTTAATATTAACAAAGGCTTGGGAGTTGGGAAGCCATAGACATATTGAAACAACCTTTGCTTCATAGAGTTTATGTAGATCATCTTCATCTGAAAACAGTCATTTCTAAAATTCCTAACCCTATAAAAAATTAATCAAAAACCAATAGTACAAAATATATTTTAAATTTGTTGATTTTTAAGTGCTAATTTAAGGAGTTAGGTGGTCTTCAGGGGCGGAGCCACCCTATGGCCTTGGTGGCCATGGCCACCCCCAGCTTTTTTAAAATTCTATATATTAATTAGTTAATATAATGTAATAACATTAGTTGATAACATTACCTGATCACCCCCTCCAACTAAATAGCATGTACTAACCCATTAGCCTATATCTACCTCCCATTTAAATCATCTTCACCTAAAATCAAACATTTTTAAAATTTATAACCTCATCATCTACTAATAAAATTTTTCTGAGGATAATCTACATAATGAAGACAACATTATCATCCAAAATCATCCCTTAGCTCATCTGTATCTGAGCCCCACAGGACATTGTAAACTCATTGTACGAAACGATGTATGGGATCCTATATATCTCTTTAAGTAAATCAATATTATCTTGATTCTTCTAAACTTCTAGACCCTATAGGTACTCTTTAAGTAAATTATCCAAATTACTCATTAGAAACTCGTTTTATTATTGTAAGTTTTTGGATCCACCATAGGTATTATGCGTTTAAGTTTTTTGTTTATTAAAATGCCACATATTCTTACACTACCTTGTAGTGCCTACATATCATTAATCAAAAGTTTGATTTTGGGGAACGATGATCTCCTTGGCATGTAGATCATCCTTACAATTATTTTTAATATACTTGCAACCCGTAAAAAGCAATTTGAAATATTTTCGTTACTTAAACTTCTAACCATTACATTTTTTTTTAAACTTCAAAATTACTTTATGATTTGGCTACCCCTAAGTAAAAATCCTAGTTCCGCCCCTGGAGGTCTTGGAACATGTTGATTTTTTATTATGATGATGAAAGCTAGGATCATTAAACTGAAAATCATACCAGAACCTAAGACATTTTTTTAATTGATAAATTTGATCACTCTGATGTTCTTACTTCTGCTCCGCTCTGTGCTCTGAATATTTAGATCCCACACCCTATCAAATTCAATCACATGGGTACTCACAGACTAAACACAAATGGCATTAGCTTATTAGTAGTGATGTTTGGACCGACCAAGTTACAAAAACTATTCCCGATGCTTATATGGCATGGTCGGTTCCACTGCCATGTAAGTTGAAAAATCCTTCAAAATACTTTTGGGAGGAGAAAGTGGTGGGTCCTACCCTGCCATATAAGTGTCTAGTACCACTTTTGTAAAACTATTGATCCAAAAATCATTTATGTTAGCTTATTAGTGTTGATACTAGCATGATGATGAAAGACAAAAGATTACTTCTGCAAGAAATGCATCCCACCCAAGGAAGCAGTACTATGTAACAACATGATAAAACTCTTTTCTCATAGGCAATCTTTCTCTTTGAAGTAGGCAATGGATGCATGGCCTTCTTGAGTTAAGGCGCCTCCAATTCCTAATTGTGATGCCTAACAAGCAGCCTTAAAAGACTTTAGAAAACTTATAATGTTGTTGAACAAGTTCTTAACTATTTTTCTCTTTAATATTAACAAAGGCTTGGGAGTTGGGAAGCCATAGACATATTGAAACAACCTTTGCTTCATAGAGTTTATGTAGATCATCTTCACCTGAAAACAGTCATTTCTAAAATTTCTAACCCTATAAAAAATTAATCAAAAATCAATAGTACAAAATATATTTTAAATTTGTTGATTTTTAAATGCTAATTTAAGGAGTTAGGAGGTCTTTAGGGGCGGAGCCACCCTATGGCCTTGGTGGCCATGGCCACCCCCAACTTTTTTAAAATTCTATATATTAATTAGTTAATATAATGTAATAACATTAGTTGATAACATTACCTGATCACCCCCTTCATTTAAATAGCATGTACTAACCCATTAGCCTCTATCTACCTCCCATTTAAATCATCTTCACCTAAAATCAAACATTTTTAAAATTTATAACCTCATCATCTACTAATGAAATTTTTGTGAGGATAATCTACATAATGAAGACAACATTATCACCCAAAATCATCCCTTAGCTCATCTGTATCTGAGCCCCACAGGACATTGTAAACTCATTGTATGAGTAACGATGTATGGGATCCTATATATCTCTTTAAGTAAATCAATATTATCTTGATTCTTCTAAACATCTAGACCCTATAGGTACTCTTTAAGTAAATTATCCAAATTACTCATTAGAAACTCGTTTTATTATTGTAAGTTTTTGGATCCATCATAGGTATTATGCGTTTAAGTGTTTTTTGTTTTTTAAAATGCCAAATATTCTTACACTACTTTATAGTGCCTACATATCATTAATCAAAAGTTTGATTTTGGGGAACGATGATCTCCTTGGCATATAGATCATCCTTATAATTATTTTTAATATACTTGCAACCTGTAAAAAGTAATTTGAAATATTTTCGTTACTTAAACTTCTAACCATTACATTTTTTTTAAACTTCAAAATTACTTTATAATTTGGCCACCCCTAAGTAAAAATCCTAGCTCTGCCCCTGGAGGTCTTGGAACATGTTGATTTTTTATTATGATGATGAAAGCTAGGATCATTTAACTGAAAATCATACCTTAAATCATCATCTTTCATAGTGTGGGTCACATTTGACCTAGGGTCATTCCATCCATTCCCTTCAAAATTATGTGAAATACTACAGGAACCCTGGAATTGTACCCCAAACAATACTTTAAATTATAAAATTCGATGTTAGACCGACTTTAGACCAAAAATAGACCCCAACACCAAATTTATAATCTGAGATATTGTTTAGGTGCAAATCTGGGGTTCCAGCATTACTCCAAAATTATTGAAGGAAGTACACTATGGGTGATGCTATAGGAACCCCGGATTTGTACCCCGGCTAATACCTCTGAGACTTTAGACCAACATTAGACCGACTTTAGACCCAAATTAGACTTGAGGTATGATTTTGTGTGCAAATCTGAGGTTCCTGTAGCAAAATCAGTACACTAGATACTATAGTAGTATTTGACATTGAGGGATAATGTAATACCCTGAAATTTTAGTATGTAGAATTTATACATATGCCTATTTGGATAGTGATTTAAAATAAAATTTAGCACATGTATTAGAAATTCGCATGGAACACATATAGTATACCTTACTAGAGTTTTTCTAAAAAAAAAAAAAATAAAAAATAAAAATAAAAATAAAAAAAAAATAAAAAATGTGTAAACAGCTAGGGTCACTTGGCCGTTCAGGGCAAACGGCCAGGGTGGTGAGGCCATTATGGCCATTGGTGGTGAACGGCTAGACCACCATGGCCGTTGGAGGTGAAAGGCCAAAGGAAATGGGGGTGGGTATGATTAACCCACCACCTTCAAACTTCTAAAGTTGCTAGTGGGTGATTATAACCCTTTTAAAAAACCTGTATTTTAAACCAAAATTTCTTCTTGATTTACGTTTTTTATAAAATGGGTGGTGGGTGTTATTACCCACCACCTTTAGCTATCCAAGCATGCAAGTGGGTATTATTAACCCACAAAAAACCTTTTATTCTCCCGAAGCCCACGTGAAAGAAAGAGAAGTGATTTGAGTGTACATAAATTAGGTACACCCAAATCACAACAAAACTAACCGATTTAAAAAAACCAACTTTCTACTAGGGCTGAAAGTCGGATGGGTTGGGTTGGGTTGGTGCTTTGACCCACCCCAACCCAAGGTTCTTAAACCTCAACCCAACCCAGCCCAACCCAACATCGGGCGGAGAATTTTTCAACCCAACCCAACCCAAGCAGGTTACATCGGGTTACTTCGGGTTGTATGAAAAATAATCATAAAATGGCTTAACATTTTATAATTATAAGCTAAAATAGATTTCATTTTTCTCTCAAAAGAAAAAAAAGATAGTTCTTGAACATTATATAAAAGTTTTTCACATAAGTCATTATTGTTTATACATTTAGTCTCACATTAGAAATGAATAAGATGGGAAAAAAACAGGAGGGTAGAAAGACCATTATAAAATGACAACAAGAATTAATTTAGTCTTACACGTGCAAAAAAAATATAATTAATTATAAGAATTTAAAAAATTAATAAACTTAATATATATATATA
>MVGT01002976.1:94203-104705 GCA_002174775.1 Macleaya cordata
TTTTTTTTTTTTTTAGAAAAACTCTAGTAAGGTATACTATATGTGTTCCATGCGAATTTCTAATACATGTGCTAAATTTTATTTTAAATCACTATCCAAATAGGCATATGTATAAATTCTACATACTAAAATTTCAGGGTATTACAGATAAAGATGTCATTTTATAACTTTGAAATAGTAGAGTTTATGGTTCGCCGACTCGACCGAGTCAGGCGCGTCTCGGCCGACTCGGATCAGATCGGTGGAGACCTGCCTAACTATCCAACACCAAGCTCGGTTGGTTACTGAATCCGTTCAACTCGGCGGAGTCAGTCTCGACTCGGCCTTAACTCGGCCAACTCGGTTGACTCGGAAAGGTTGACTCGGTAGAGTCATAATAGCTAACTTTTTTTAAGATTTTTTTTTTAAAATTTAAATTGTTTACATTTTTTCATGTCATAGTACTATCATTCCTATTTTCCTTCATCTTCTTCACTTTCCTTCATCTTCTTCACTTTCTTTCATCCATTTCTTTCTTCATCTATTTCTACCTCTTCTATGTTCTATCAAATTTTTTGTTGAATCTTTGGGAATGAAGAGGAAAGTTAACTAATTTGCATCCATTAAAAACTCAAGATCATTCTCAATTCTACCAAGGTACTCACTTATTTAAATTTAAGATTTGATATTTTTTTTGAATCTAATTTTTTGTGTATTGTCTTGATCTACTAGTATGTAATAGATTGGGATTAGGTTGATTTATGGTGGAAAGATAGCATGTTTTAGACATCTATTAGTTAACTTTTTTGATTATTTTAGTATTATCCATGATAATAATTAATTATTTTGTTATTTAAAAAAAATATTATTGGCACAAAATAATAACAATAGTGGGTGACTCGGCCTGACTCAGATCAACTCAGCCGGTTTAACTCAGTTGACTCGGAGTTTTTTAATTTTCTTTTTTCCTTCTTTTTTTTTGGCCTCAAACCTGACTCGAGACGACTCGGTCCTAACTCAGACTCGGAAAACAGTCGGTTCTAAAATTTCTAATCCCATAAAAAATTGATCGAAAATCAACAGTATAAAGCATGTCTTAAATTTGTTAATTTTTAAGTGCTAATTTGAGAGAGTTAGGAAGTCTTGGAACATGTTGATTTTTTATTATGAAGATGAAAACTAGGATCATCTAACTGAAAATCAGACCTTGAATCATCCTCTTTCATAATATGGGTCACATTAGGGTTACTTGACCTTGGGTCATTCCATCCATTCCCTTCAAAATTATGTGAAATATTACAGGAACCTGGAATTGCACCCCAAACAATACATCAAATTATAAAATTTGATTTTAGGTCGACTTTAGACCAAAAATAGATCCCAACAATAATTTTATAATCTGAGGTATTGTTTAGCTGCAAATTTTAGGTTCAGCATTACTCCAAAATTAGAGGTATTACACTAGATACTGTTGAAGTATTTGACATCGAGGGATAAAAATGTCATTTTGTAACTTGAAATAGTAGTTCAAACGGTGGGAGTTGGAAAACTGGAAATTCCCTTGAACTTAAGATACTTTTTTTAAATGACCATTTAACCCTTTTGTAACCGTTTTTGAGTTTTGAGTCTTGAACAAATATTGCAATCTCTTCTCGTCTTTCTACTGAAAAACCAGAAAGAACGAAAATGGAGGAAGAATTTCAAGAAGATTTGCCTCTGGAGGAAAGAAGCCTTCATCTTCTTGCTGAGTCGAAGATCGATCAACGTCTCTCTCTACCTATTTCTCTCTCTACTGTTCTCTCTCGCACAGAATTCATATGTTTCTTTACTGTTTTTTTAATTGCTTCTTTCATTCTTCTTCTTACAGAATTTTCATCTGTGAAAGACGGAAAAAAGGGAGGAAAGAAGCACAAATTGAGATGGATGAAAAGGCCAATGGCCATACCAGAAGTAATTCTGGAACTTCAAGATGAGGATTACAGAGAATACGCCCTCAGATGTCTCAGTAATTTCCTTCTCGAGGTTCTCTTCATTTTCTTCGTTTGGGGTTTCATGATTTATTGATCTCTTTGTTTGGGTTCTAAGCTTGCTTTTGTGATTTTTCTTATCTGGGTTTGTTGTTGGGGATAGTTTTTCTGTTTTTCGTAGCATTAGGTTTCTTCAACTTGGGTTTTCTTGAATTGGGTTTTCATAATTTGGGCTTCTTTTTTGTATGCATACCTGGACTCAACTAATGCAGTTCAAAGGATCGATTTTTGATGTCATTTGGGTTTGTTTTAATTGAAAATGTGATTTGGGTTCTAATTATTTTTAGTCTTCTTAGACTTGTTTAATCGTACTTTTAATGA
This sequence comes from Macleaya cordata, assembly GCA_002174775.1. Lineage (NCBI taxonomy): Eukaryota > Viridiplantae > Streptophyta > Magnoliopsida > Ranunculales > Papaveraceae > Macleaya > Macleaya cordata. The sequence goes on from MVGT01002976.1 coordinate 96,531, forward strand.
ATTCTTCAACTTGGGTTTTCTTGATCAGGGTTTCTTCAACTTGGTTTTCATAATTTGTACTTCCTTTTTATGTGTACCTGGATTTCAACCAATTCAATTCTAAGGATCAGGCTGTGTTTACCTGGCTTGTTTTAATTGAAAATGTGATTTGGGTTTCAAATTCAATGAATTCTTAATTCTGGGAACTAGAAAAGGAAAATTTGGTTAATATTATAGTGAAGTGTACTTAATGAGACATTAGGGTTTCTTCAACTTGGTAATTCCTGATTTTGGTTTCCACTATTTGTATTTCCTTTTTTCATATACATATCTACCAGTTCAGCTCAATGGATCAGGTAGAGATTTGGCCCCTTTGAGCTTGTTGTATTCATTGGAAATGTGATTTGGATTTCTATGATTTTTAGACTTATTTACTTGGGATTTTGATGTATTCTTGGTTCTTGGAAGCAGAGAAGAGAAGAAGACCCAGAGAACTACAACAGGACCGGATTCTTGCTGTATAATTCTTGTGGCACAATGACCCTCTTATTGCAGGTTTCTCAAACTTAGGCATTCAATTCACAAATTGTTTATGTATCCTTTTCTATTTTAGTTGAAATTTCGAATGGAGGATGATGATCTCTTAGGAGTTTCGGGGTCTTGGGAACAGGAAGTTGTGGCTTTCTTCAGAATGATGATTGATGGAAGTCTAAATGTCAGATCTTCCAAACGTCTGGCAAATGTTCTCACCCTTTTTCAGGTAGATAGTTAACTTCAAAATCTTTTTCATCATGTTGCTGTTCTTGTTCTTTTTTCTTCTTGTTTTGAGTCACTGCTGTATTTACAGAGCATTGCTGCTAACCGAGAAACAAGGCAGAAGTTCGTCGATTGTAAGATCTCAAATCTATCTCTTTCTGTGTTTCTTTTCATTTTTTAATCTCAAAGCTACCTCCATGTACCATCTCATATAGCTTTGTGTAGTTAACTTTCACTGATATCTACTTCTTTCTTCTGATTAATGTAGCTCGAGTTCCCAACTTCTTATTACCTCTAATAATGTTTCAAAGCCCATTAGAGGTATTTGAAAATGTCCGTGCTGTTGCACTTTCAATCATTGGGATTTTGTGCCAGGTACTGTTTTATTTTCAGTGCTTTTATACTCACTAAGTAGAGGTTTACCATGGCCACTTGGAACTGAAGTTCAGGAATTTTCTAAGGCTAGAGAACCTGAGATCATTAAATGGGCTGTCGAAAGCAACATGGTGGAGGTATGCAGGATAAGCATAGAGATTGGGAGCGAACTCTCGAAAGTGGTAAGAATAGTCTTGACCTGGTATCAACAGTTTCCCTTTTTTATTCATATTGTAATATGTTTCTTTTGTTAATACAAAGCATAAGAACTACGTTAACTTATTTACAGGTCTTCAATGGTTGATAGAGAATGACTAATTTGGCTGTTTTACTAGAATTTTGTGAATTGTTTTATTCAGATGAGGTCAATTTGATTTGACTCATCTCGTCCCCATTAAAAACACTAGAACTTAGACTATTTTGGAGTTTTGTGATTATCATTTCTTTTTGTAGGGTCTAAAGAGATTATTTCTGTTACTACTTGAAAATTTTAATGGCACAGATTGGAATGCATATTTTGGAAGCCATACTACGAGATCGATCTGGGATATCTTACATTTGTAGTCCAATGTGCAATGATCTTCTTACTGGATTGATGAAAACCTGGAAGCAGCTGGTATGTCTAGTTACACTACAGGCTCCATTTTTTTTTTATTTTTTTTTATTGATTCTATAGTAGAATATGTTTTTAGGTGTGAAACTTTTTAGCTTTCTCAGCTAAGTATTCTTCTGTTCACTGAAGGTCTCCCTTCTGGCTGTACACCAAGACTTCTCCCCTCGCCTCCTTTTTCACATTATCCGTTGCTATGTGCTTCTATGCAATCATGTTAGGTAAGTTACTAGCTGATGTTTGAGTTTGCTTTTTAGTACATTCTTTGCTTTTTTTCTTTTATTAACATATAGAACGCTATTCTCCTTGTATTGCTTTTGGTATCTTTGTTTTGCCATTTGTGATTGATGTTATGATCAATTTGTGGCAAATGAACTTGTTTTGTGCTGTCAGATGTATCGTAGCTTTTCTTGTTTAATCCGCATCATATGTGGATTAGGCACAAGCTTCATCTATTTTATATGGGATATGCGATTAAAGATTTCCCGAACAATCAATTGATCAGTTATATTAATCTTATGTATGTTGCACTCTTATTTATGTCTTAGGGGGTTTAGCATTGTAATGTATTATCTCCCTGATCCCATCATGGATGGTTCTTTCCACGAAATTACAGAGGTATGTTTCGTCGAGCCTAATTTGTAGTAGGTTTTGATTCTTCTTTTTTTCTTTTTCTTTTCTTCTTTTTTTCTTTTTTATTGGATTCTTATTTCTTTGTTTTCTCCATATTTATGTCCTTCCTTGTACTTGTTTTATTTTTTCTGCTTTGGCAACTTACAGGAGTTTCCGCTGATTGGGAGATTACTAAACCAACTTCTTCTGAACATTGGCAAAACAACTGAAGTTCCACAACTATGATTGCACTCAATGGAGGTCAATGGAGGTCAATGGAGAATATATCTGATTGCAGCTTGGTTTCCAACCATAGATCAGTCAGTCTCGACTAAGAAATTGCTTTGTTGTGAAATCTGAAATCACTAAAGCAGAAAAAGGAAAACAGAAATACTACTTAACCACTACTGATTCATGCTGGGAAAGCAAGCTGAAGTCTCCAGTTGATTACCGAATACCCTTCGATGTGTATACCTTAACAGCTCAGAAAGAATTTGACTGAACTGCAAGTTTTGCAGTCCCCCCTTTATATTTTGTACATAGCAATTACTTTTCATTGACAAGTGTAAATGATTGCTCATACGTTGTCGTTTTGGTTGAAAAGTTAACCAATTTGGTTAGATACGATAATCCTTCTGAAAACTCCTCCGGGTTGGATCGTTGAACAGAGTTCAAAGAGAGTTTTGTTATCCCTTGTGTAAAATAGAAGCAAACAGAGAAAGCTATTTTGGTATTTTGCTACATCTGATGTTTTTGCTTGATCTCTTTATCTTTTCGTTTCATGTTCAGGAAATATCTCAAGCCCTTTATAAAACACATTCAAGATGCAACAAAGGAATTGGTTGTAGGGTAGATTAAGAGGAAGAAAACTAAAATTAGTACTATCTACTTACAAAACCACATTCAAGATGCAACAAAGTTAGAACTGAGTAACCAATATCCCAGTGATTGTATCTTCAAGATCAGAGACTTCCTTTAAATCCTTTTAGATTATAGAGATCCTATGAATATTTTGGTTCTCCCTGACATAATGGGTTCTTGTGATGGGTCAAGATACCAGGTTTCGACAAAGCCTTTTGACAAAAGATTCTGACCCTTGATTCTAATCATAAGACGGTTTAGGATTAGCAGATAATTTAAGGCACTCCACATTCTAAGACTTGGATCCTTAAAGATTTTGAATTCTGCATGCACAAGGTACATGGATGAAATAGGAAGCAAATTTGCTGATTCAAACGGGCAGGAAATTTCTTGGCGTGTGCATCTTCACCTGTATACCTACACAAAGGTCGAACACATCAAAAGTAATTGCTTGATTACAGTTCAAAATGCTCTCCAAGTATTTGAACTTGGAAGTAGGATACGTCCACCAAGAAGTAAAAAATAGATGACTTAGGATAGTAGAAAAACCCAACCATTCTTTCATCAAAAAGCTTGTGGACAAACATTTTTCAACCCTGATTCTGAACACAAATGAAGTTAAATAATCAATTAATTGTACCTTAATCATCATCCCTTTCCTTATACCAATACATTACAGAAACCCTAAAATAGTGTATGGTCGGTCTGACTGCTCACAAAATCCTTTTGGAACTTACAATCAATAGAAAGACTAATTTTGCTTGCAGCAAACATGTAACAGGAGATCAACATATTCACAGATCCACTAAAGAAGGTAATGGTGATCATCAAGGTCGTCAAGGAGACCCGGTTCTGGTCCAGCTTGATCTAGTGAACGAGCTCAGATACTAAATTGATCCATACTGACCAAAGCGGACTTGAGGAAGATCACAGCTTCTGTAGGTCAATTCTGCCAAACCGAGGAAGCAAATATTGAATCAATCTGAATCCACAAATATCTGCAACACGACAAAAAATTTCTTAGAATGAGCAATGAACATATCCCATTTGCAATGTTAAATCGAAACACAAAGATGAGCCACTCAATGTTCACATTAAACAGAAGACTGAGTGAGGATATTCGACCGACTTAAAATGCCCCACAAAAACCCTGACCAGTGTGAGCCCACTGTGCAGATCATCTTCACCAAAAATCATATCATCCTAAAAATTCTAACCCACTCAAAAAGTTGGTTGGCAATCAACAGTAAAATGGATGCTTAAATCACCGTAAATTCCCAATCAACTTCTTATAGGGAAAAAAGTTTTAGAATGGGCTGATTTTCAGTGAGGGATAATCTACATGATGAGGAGAACTTCCTCACGGAAAATCAGCCATTGGATCATCTCCATGAGGGCCCCACCACAAGTTCTTGTGGGGCTTTTTAAATTGGGGTCAAGTATCCCTCCTCATATATAACAATTAAAAAGTTAGCAACAACAACAACAACAACAACAACAACTAACCTCAATATCCGGCAAGGGGTCATAGGTTTTCTTCTCCCCCTTGTCTAACAACGTTATTCCTCTGATTTTTTGAACCCCGATTCTAGTAGCAATTAGACTCTGCATCATCATAGGCATGACTAAGGATCATTGAGAGAAGCACATACCAACAAGAAAAACATGACCAGCTAATTTGATATCGTCTCCAATATTTACTTGGTACAACGTTGCAATTCGCATCATGCAAATTTTTGCACTTACGGATTCAAGGTTGCTTAGTAGCAACATTATATATTTGCTATCACAAACTAGTTGAAGGAAAATGCAAATTCACACCACTTCTAACTACTTTAATGTGGGTCCCCCTGCACATTCATGCAAATATTTGCTATAACATATCCACACCAAGCAACCACAAGTAGACAAACTGTTGTGAATATTTGCAATCACAAATATTCATGACATCTATTGTTTGGGAAGCCTAGATCTTTCAAAATACCAATAAGTAATTGAGAAGGTGAAAATCAGAGATTTATCTCACCAGGTTGAAATCCATGGAGCTCAATGGTTCCACCTGCTGTATAACCTGTAAAAGTATATTAAATTTGTGAAGTGAGTTCCCAAATTAAGCTAGTGAAATAGCTAGTAACTCAATGGTGAGGCATATTTAACACTAGCAATAAAATATATTACCAGTGTCTGGAGACCATTCACCATAACAGCTTTCTCCCCCTGAGGATCACGTTGTGATAAAAAAATTTCAAAGGGGCCCATTTTCCTATCCATGTGGTTTGTGAGAGTTAAGCGTACCTGTGAAAACAGAAATTAGCTCAAAGTCTAAGAATTGCACTTACGCCCATGTGTGCTTAATCTGTCATGTCTCACAACAATACAGAATGCAAAAAATGCAACATTTCTTTTATAGGTGAACTGTTTACATGTTCCGATGTTCATGCGGATTATAAATTTGTGTTTTCCATCCTCCAAATGGACCATGTCTGCATTGATCATGACCATTCATTGGGTAATATACACCTAATTCCAATTAATTGGGCTAAGCAAAATTAACTCGATTCTGCCATTTTAAACTCTACCCAGAGCTATATATTCAAGGTATATATCTTCACATCATCACTTACTAAATCCACTTCCATTTTCTGACCTTCTTCTGAACTTTTTAGAACCTCAACTTTTTTCATGGTTGGTAGTCCTTACAAAGAAAGAAGCTAAATCTATGATGTTAATAAGGATCCAAAACATACACATCATCACATGAAGTGTAAGACAATTACCAAAAAGGGTATTTCCAAGAGGGTGACAGATGGAACCTCCACAATCTGCAATTCAATCTCTTTGCGTGCAAAGGGCTGCAAAACATGTAAAAAGATCCTTTAAGAAGAAAGAGATGTGGATTCTTGGCACAGACATTGTTATATATCGAAAAACATTAGCACGTATTTAGAGCACACCCACAAAAACAAGTATACGATAGAGAATTCCAGTTGCAACTAGAGATGACGCCTTTAATTGAAGATAATAGAAGATATCTTCTAGAACGCTCTTATTTTTCCTGATGGGGGAAACTCAAACAAGCATGAATATCTATCTACTCAGCGTCGAAGAATCATGAAAATGCAATTTTTTAAGGCAGCAAAATATATAGGCGCAGATAAACAAGGCCAATACTTAAATGAACTGATTTAAGTAATGTAGCTCTTGTCTATTTTTTCTTTTTGGCTACTTCTGTATATTTTGCCAGTTTTGGACTTAGTTAATAAAGTATTTCCTTGATAAAAATAAAAAAACTTAAATGGACTGATAGTTATGTGCACTGGGAACCGACATGAAGGTCATCACAAATGGAAACCCTATAGAAAGAGCAGGACACTAGCATGTCCTTAAGTTTAAATGCTAAAACTGAAATATCTATTAGTATCTAATAAGTACGGATAATGGGTGTATGAAATGCATCTAATGATCTAAATAACAGTATGAAAACTACGGTATGTCCAGTTCATAACATTGAAAGAAACAAAGAATACAAAGATGTATTCCTCAAAAGTATTCCACATCAGTTAAATCAACTGAAAGGGGCCTAAGTTAACTGAAGGTGAAATGAATTTGCACTTACAGTGCCAAGTATATGTTGTGTCTGCAGACGCCCAGGTTCACCCAAATTAGTACGCCATGTTATCTGAAGTTTACCAAGGGTATTGCTACCTTCAACTTTAATTTGTGCAGACTCATTTGAAGACTGTATTAACTGATAGAGATAATTGTGAATTCCTCCCCCAGCTTTGATGAGAACGGGTTGCTTAAATATCTCTCTGTCAGTCCAGATGAGTGGATGATAAACAAGAAAAAGATATTGCACATCAGTACTAATAATTACTAGAAGTTACAGAAGCAGAAACCTAAAAGTTCAGTGACATTATCAGTGAAATCAGTGTACTTAAACCCAAGTAATAAATGTGTCACACCACCTCGTCTGACACTCCACTTCTGGATGGTGCTCATCGGCTTTCAGTATTGTTGCACTCCAATTCTGAGTAGGTTCAAACTCAACTTGGTCCATATAAAGGTTTGACTTTGTATGGTTTTCAATGCAAGCTTCCAAAAATGTATTTTCCTGAGAAGGAAGAGGAGCCAATTGTGTAAACAAGTTGTCCCACTAAAGAGAAATGCTATAGCAATGTCATACAGTTGAGTAGTTGACATAGGTGAAGGAACAGAAAATGGTCACCCATTGGAAACTAAACTCAACTTAACATGGACGCAATGGGTCAGCGTTTCTAAACTCAAAAGCTCCAAACAATTCGAAAGCTAATTGAGTCAAGCTTACCTCGACCCCCACAAGATTTCACGGTGTAAAAAATATAAAATAACAGCTAATATATCAAATAAATATTGATTATTCAGATTGCAAATTACTGTACTGCATCAACCTCTTACATTTCAATTTTGGGATGAAGTCGCTAGCCAATTTAACTATATGGACTGACTAATGTTCTTCAACAAGATGAATGTCGAGACCATTACATCAGATGCTCTTTATATAGTATACAAAAAAATCATCCAATCAAACCAAGATAGTTTCTTATATATTAATTTGTATCTATGTTCATGCATACAAAGAGAAAGAAAGTGATACTTAGACGATTAACACAATCAGAAGAATAAAATTAACGAAGAAGAAAGAAATGATAACTAAAGTTGAAGGGGAAATTTATTCTCTGCTCTTGCATTAAAACTGGAGAAATTTGTAAACAAAAGCTGCTGGTCGATGACCGTATGGAGGTCCTTTCAAAGTCTAAGAATCCCCTCTCACAGGAGTTTGACTCCTTTTCTAAATCTGATATCCTACTGAAATAGAATTCTTAATTTCGGTAGGATTCTTCTAGCTACTTACTAATTACATATTCTTACAAATTGTGTGGGTCCCCCAACAACTAGTATTTCTAATTTGTTTCCCTTTGCAACACACGTTAGTATTTACT
>MVGT01002976.1:104756-181743 GCA_002174775.1 Macleaya cordata
ATAATATATTTATATAAGTTTGAATGCATGAAAATAGAAATTACAAAACTCAAAAACTAGCTGAAAAGAAAATATTTGAATAGGTTACACTTTGTATTAAAAACTGTGCCTTCATGAATCCAAATAAAGCTAAAACATGGTCTGCAACAACGTAAATTCTTAGAAAATGGTTTCCTTCTTGCAGTATCAGATACCTCATATATGAAGAACCATTTTATTTGACCAGCATAAGGCTTCCATTATGCAGGGGAATATGAAAAGGCATGGAAAACAGTTTATGCGCAACTCTGTCACGTTGCATCTCCCCTCATTTTCCTAGGGAAATTTACTGTTGTTTATAAGAGGATTTAAGCATGGAGGGTAGAACTTAAAAGAGCTTGCTGTAGGCGATAACAACAAGACCCAATCTGATGAGAAAGGATAATGAACGTTGAAAGAATTCTGTTGGTGGAATCAATGATGACTCAGCTCCCATGTACTTTAACGCCTGTACGGTACTCAATGGTTGAACAGAAACAATATTCACACCAAGTTTAGGCTTCCTTTGATGTTTTAAATCCAGTTTAACGCCTTCAAAGCAGCGCTCCCAACTGTATCTTTCCCTACGTTGGATAATCTGAGTCCCAATATCCTGGTTATTTAGGTTAGATCTCTCTCTAGTGTTTGGCAGTTTGGTAAGTACGAGGTAAAACTGTTTGTATTACGTGTCTGTGCAACAAAGAGGAAAGGTTCCAAATATAAATACAAAATAAGACGGATCATTGAAACCCAAATAGTGAAGTTGCTGATGAAGGTATTATTTGCTCCATCTCGAAATATCAAGCCTCAATTCATTAAATACGGCAAAACCAAAATTATTTCTCTCTTCCTCAATTCATTATTCCAAAATATCTATCCAAAATTGCATTCTTTCCCTCTCCCTTTCTTTACAGAGGGGAAAGGCAAGTTTCTACATTTAGTCATTGACCACATGAAAGAAATTAAAGAAATACCCATTTGAGGGTGGAGGTGTAGTTAGCTTTGATGGAATCTTTGGAAGGTTTCTACATTCTCTCTTTTTTTTCACTGTTACCATGATTTGAGGCTCGCAACACCATGAGCCGAATGGAACCCAAGGTAGACAACCGAGCTAGAATCGCTCCACGTAGAACCAAGGTGAAGGAAGACCTTTGACTCAATATTAACAGAGGAAAGGCCATTTGAAGGATTTGAACCCACAACCTCCCAAAGGAAAGCCACGACTCCATCCACTAAAACCAGTTGTCTTAGGCAGAAGGCTTCTACATTTAAAGTGGTCCTTGACTATCCATTGTTTGCTTTCCTTTCTAACAAGCCTCAAAAGTTGCTTTGTCTAACTCTTAATCTCACCTTCCTCCTCATCTACGGACAGGGAATCATCTATTATCTCCTTGTTGACAGTACAGTGATTCAGAAAGAAACTCGGAGCAGCAGAGCTACCTGATCAATTAGCTTAATTGATTATTCGCATACAACAAGATAGTGTTGACAATGGCAAGAAGACCCATTTGGGTGCTGTGGGTGCATGAGAATGCCATGAACTTTGGTCCTTTTAGCCATTTGGTGGTGTGTTAAAGAAAAGAAATAGAAAAACTTTCAACACTAATCCTTTAACACACCAAAACATCGTCAGGAAGATCAAGAGAATGATTGCTCATTCAACTCCTACAAATTAAGGGATTTACAGCAGTGCACTGTATGATATTTTAACAGATTTGAGGTCAGTAGCACAGGCAAATGTCATGTTGGTTGAGCCCTCCAAAGGAGAACAACATTGGGCATTTAAGTTAACTTTCTAGGGCTTGCTTTGGAATGTGAGGCCTTTGAGAGATTGTATAGTTTGGGAAAAGGGGGAGAATTTTTCGTGCTTCAAAAGTCCCTTAGGGGAATGCTACTCAAAAATGTTAAAAGCTTTGGCCTTCCTCCAAGGCCTCAAAATTTCCACAGAAGTGAAAATGTGTGGTTGACCACGACTAGCAATGTTTAAGTTGTGGCATCCGGGAAAAATGAACATATCTTCTTCTATTTTTTATTTATCAAAGGTGAAAATCCAAAGTATAGTACATGTTTCATCTTTTCCCACACCATTCCATCTTTTTATAAAATTTATTATCCAAAAAAACATGTGTACAGGAGATTGCTGAGGCTCAAACATTGATTTGATCATATTGGATCGTTTGGATTCATTTGCTAGTTGCTACAATGCCTATTCTGTAAAATGCTAAACATGACATCTACTAGCAATATACCAATACATATATTTTTTTTTAAAAAAAAAATTGAGATACAACAAATTTAAGACATCAAAAATAAAAAATATACATGAACTTACAGTCAACAAACCCAATCAGCAAGAACATACCTTTATAATGCGAACCTGCAGAAGAAAAATTAAAAATTGTTACAACCTTAACAAGGTATCACAATTAGCAGCCATGTAAGACAGCATTGCAGGCAGCAGTAAATCTTGGTTACTTTCCCAGATTGGTTTTAAAAAAATTCTGAGCGCTAGATTAACATATAAAATACATTAAATTCGGCCATGATACCTTTGTTCGTACTGAAAGTGGGTTAGCAACAATGAACTTGAAAAACTGAGGAAGATATTTACGTTCACCATCACCATCATTGTACAAAGCAGTACATACCAAGCTAATGATTTCAGGAGAAAAGAATAAATTAGCAGTTAGACATTGCTTGTAAATTAAGAAAGTAGGAGTACTTTATGGAAAAAGCAAACTTTTCACTTTACATACGTGTGAGCCCCAAGTTCCTTCACATCATGTTCCACAATGAAATCATATCGTCCCCCTGATCTTATCGACTCTACAGGTGCTTTTGAAGTATCTAAAAGCATTATCCGCTGCTTTTCAGTTTGAATTTCAGCCTGCGTTCAGTCATTCACTGTTAACAGTTGAACCATAGATGTCAGGAACTTAGAATGTAAATCCTAACATCGTGCTTTCATATCATCATTCTCATAATTTCAATGAATTGTACTTTTCTGTATCAAGTAAAAGAAAATGGGTATGTTGATTAATAAACTTTGGGACTTGCACCTTGTAACTATGATATAAATTGTTCAAACCACTGAATGGAAATAATTTCCGAAAAGCAACAAAAAACCATAGAGGGTTCCAAGTTCCTGGTTTCTGCATAAACTCGTGCATAGAGGTAGCCTAGAGAGAGTTAAGAATATGGTAAATCTAATGCCTTTTCACTGCCAATTTAGTTATTTTTGAACTTCCGAAAAGAAAGATATTAGCTTGATTGTTTCACTAATAACCCAATTACTGTAGCTTCTCTTTCTCAATAGACAAATTGGTTATACTAAAAGATCAAAACAGGCTTTAAAAGATTTCCAGATTTCAAGTACTTCACAAAGAGTTCATATATTTCAAGTCTCTTTGTCTAATTCTGCCTTCAACACCTCAATCAACACATTTTTCCCAATTAATTCCATTTCTCCACTAAAATAGTCCTCTTTACTAGCCATATAAAACCCTAACTTAACTTCTTCTTATCTAGTGTGATTCACATGTAAGTCAAATAAGTAATCAATTGGGTATACAACATATAAGTCTTGCCAAACAAAAAAGAGAATAATTAAATTCCTTTTGAAAACAGATAAAAAAATCACCTTGATTGCAACATCCCTAACTTCAAAATTAGAACTGTTGTTGATGCTGATGTAACTGCAGAAAGTCTCTCCTAGATAAATCGCTCTGCAATGTGAATCGAACAGCAGCAACAACAAACATCAGAATTCAATTAGAGACAGAGAGGGTATCTCTTTATAAAACTAGAGAGAGAAAGTAGAGAGAAGGTATACCCAAAAGCTTGAGGAAGGACGAGAAGACCAGAGAGACCCATGGAATCAGAAGGGTTTTGGAGTTGAAATCGATGGCGATAAGAGAGATCTGAGTCGTTGGGTTTGGTGGAGAGATGATGAGAAGGGAAAAGACGAGGGAGATTAGAAGAGGCGATGGGGTCGTCAAAGAGATCTTCACCGGTGAGGAGATCAAGTGGGTCGATAAGAAGAGGACTTTCAACGTGGAATGATGGCCTGCATAATCTCATCACCCTGAAAGCCAAAGAATGTGATCCCTGTGTTGAGCTCATTTTGATTTTCACCTCCTGGTAGAGAGAGAGAGAGAGAGAGAGTGAAATAGAGAGGAGAAGACGAGACGACGAATAAACTTTTTCTTTAGGCAGGAGAGAGAAGAGAGAAAGAGGCTTAAATGGATTGGGCCTTCAGAAGAACTTGCAAGTTGTAACCACACCTACAAGGGCATGATTTAGGCCCATATTTGGCGAGATATAAGCCCGACATGGTTTATGGGGCCATATAGAGATGATCAGTTTGTTGATTTTTTATGAGGATTATGTGCTCTCAATGTATATCATCTTCACAACAAAATCACAGCATTATAAAACTTTTAACACCACTAAAAGTTGGGTTAAATTTGACGATTCTTAGATAATTTAGATTAAAACTTGGATCAACTTTAGATGGGGTATGTTAAAAGCATTCAACCGATGTGAATTATTGTGACAATGATCTATGTGGTGACGAGACCATCCTTACTAAAGTTCAGCCCTTAGATCATTCTATATGGGCCTTATAGATGGTGTAAACAAAGGGTAACGGTAACTGAGACACTAAAGGAATCTTTGATGGGGTGATAAGTTTGGCTCTCGACGAGGCAGGAAAATATGGCCCCTTTTGCCTTTTGCCATTCTTTGGGGCATTTGGCTAGAAAGAAATAGTAGGGCTTTTAATGAGAAGGAAGGCTCGGTAGATGAAGTAATTCGTAACATTAAATCTTTAATTTATCTCTAGGGTATAACCAAAGGAATCTTTGATGGATATGTGTTTGAAGACTTGGCGATGGGAGGAAGTCTTTAACTGTATAAGTAATGTAATATTCTATTACTGTATTGGGGCCTCCCCACCTGTTTTCTTATTCAATAAAGTTTTAGCCTTTCCAGTCAAAAAAAAAGTGAGACACTAAGGCCCTGCTTGGTATGCAGGAAAAAATCGCAGAATAAAAATTACCACAGCTGTGGTAGTGGTAGTTTGCATAGACAAACAGGGCCATAGGTATCCTAACTAGCAGAGGAATACCATACCAAGCAGCTGATTTATCAATTTGACTGGGAATCACTGCAGATGCGAATTTTTTCTGCATATCAAGCAGGGCCTAAAAGAAAATATGAGGTGGAGTTAGGGTTTCCCATCTTCATTTTGGGCCCCCTTCTAAGTGGGGGCAATTTTGAGAGGAGGTGCAACGAGGTATAGCCTAAGGTCCATGAACATGCTTTGCACGTTGAAAGTCTAAATTCGCCCTACGGTTAATGAATTTAATCGTATGTCAATGTGACTATAGTTAAGGATCACACTATTACCTAATTAAAAATTACTAAGGTGATAAGAATACAATAAAAATCTCTAACAAGAGTATTGACTTATTCGATTCTTAATATGCGGAATTAAGAACAAGAATCGAATATTTCAATCTCACAACAAGTATAGAAATATGCACAAGAGATTTTGTTAACGAGGAAAACCCAAACTGGGAAAAACCCCGGGACCTAGTCCAGCAAAAATCCACTAAGAGTTATTGAAAACTTACAACCCGATTTACCACTCGATGGACATGATTTACGACTCCCTCTACGCTCCAACAGCTACGGTGTACAATTCTTCCACAAATTCGAACTCCACGAATTTGCCTCTTAGTTGACGTTGATGCGTCTCCAACTTGAACTCCACAAGTCCCGCATCTTGAACCAATACTTGACTCCTCAAGTATATCACCACAAGCTTGAAACTTCAAGCTCAACCACCGGAAATCCACCGGCAACAAAACTCAGGTTTTGAGTTAAAATGGGAAGGATTAAAGCATGTACAACAAGCTTGGAAGCTAAAGAATTAGAGTTGAAACTCTCCAAGAACTTGTTGATAAATAGGGTGAATGGTTCATTAAACATTGATGGTTCAATCCCTATTTATAACTCAAAATGTCCAGCACAAACCTAGAAATCTCTAGGTTGTATTAGGTCAAAAGCTAGACACAATAATGGAAATGAGGAGACATTCCATTGATCCCTCATCCCATTTAGAGGTGTTCCCCATGCACCAATAATTCCCCTAAAATATGCTAAGAGGACATGTGCAAAAAAAGTGAAAAGGAATCACTTTACAGCTCACGAAACAGCTGAAATCGCACATATCTGGGCGTTGGTTTCGAAACCAATATGTTTGGTTTCGAAACCAAAGACCATCTAACATCAATCTGTAGCTTTGGTTTCGAAACCAACCTCCTTGGTTTCGAAACCAACCTTTGGCCACAGTACAAATGGTCACAGTTTCCCGAAAAACCGTGGTATTCTGACAGCATTCTTTCAAACACTAGTTTTAAGGGGTTTTGACATCTTTTCACATTCCGTACTTTCTCATATGATCTAATATGAACTAACCACCTATGGTATTGAGTTACTAAGTCACTTATGAAAGGTCCATGTTTTTATGTTTGTCGAANCCAACCTCCTTGGTTTTGAAACCAACCTTTGGCCACAGTATAAATGGTCACAGTTTCCCGAAAAACCGTGGTATTCTGACAGCATTCTTTCAAACACTAGTTTTAAGGGGAAGCAGACCAGAAAGAGTTTCGGTACCACGAAGCACACCACCAAAGGCATTCTAGACTATGTTTACACAGATGTATGGGGACCCACAAAGACTGCATCTTTGAGGGGTTATGTATTATTTGGTCTTCTTAGTTGGAGACTTCATCAGATGAATTTGAAGTGTACACAATAGAGTAAATTGGATGAAGTTCTGGTAGTGGAGGAGAAGACATGAAGTAAAGATTGATAGGAAGTTAAAAGCGCTATGATCAGAAGATGGTGGTTAATATGAGTCTGATATGTTCCTGCATGAACTGTGAAAAAGATAAAGAGCTCGAGCGTAATTCACAGTAAGGAAGACTCCACAGAAGAATGAGGTAAACAAGACACGTGAACCATGCTCTACTGGAGAGGGTACGATATTGGTTGTCCAATGCTGGATTGGACAATGTATTATGGGCTAAGACATTGACTTATGCGTGTCACATTATTGATTGGTTACCTGCTATTGAGATCGGAGGAACGACTTCGATGGAGGTATGGTCTAAAACACTTATTTCTGATTTTATTTTCTCACAAGTATTTATTTGCACTGCTTATTACAAGAATGGGATAAAAGCAATGGCGTCCCGATTTGAAATGAACGTAATAAGCAGATAAGTGAGAGTTATTGAGACTGCGATATCGAAGATTTCATAAAAGGAAAGTAAGACAGACAGATGTCAAGGGCAGGTGGAGTTTGTTGAAACTCCAAATTGATCCAGATTGGTTTGTTTAGACAGAGATGAAGAAGTAGAGGTTGCGGTCCAGGCACTTCTACGACAACCAGCAAATTACGGTTTATAAACCGTGAGGAGATGTTCGTGAACCAACCAGTTCACGAAAGTGGTGGAGTATACAGTATTGATCGTTGTGGAAGAAAGAATCGGGTGAGGAGATTCAGTCTCCTCACAATAGCAAGACTTGGGTGCTGGTTCAGTTATCCAAGATGAAGACGACGATCGAGTATAAATGGGTATACTTCAAGATGGGAGGATCTCAAGGCACCAGCAGAGTGAAAATCAAAACTAGTTTGGTAGATGAAGGCTATGCATAGCAGGAAGGCATCAATTGTTTTACAATATTTACTCCAGTAGTGAATGTTGCTTCCATTTAAAATATGGTGGTTTTGATTGCACAATTTGATATCGAGTCTGATCAACTCGGTATGAAGGTAGAGTTTCTGCCAGGTGATTTGGAAGAAGAGATCCATATGACTCAACCAGATGAGTGAAGAATTGTTGGTAATTGGAATTGGAATTGGAATTGGAATTGGAATTGGAATTGGGTGTATAAATTTCAGAAGTTGTTGTACAGTTTGAAGTAGTCTCCAAGGGAGAAGTACAAGCAATTCAGAAAGTTTATACTGATGCAAAAATACACATGTGACAGATTATATCTGTGTGTGTATTTCATGGAACTCCAAGTTGGAGTATTTATGGCGTATGTTAAAGTGTTCACCAAATTGGTGATAGGGGAGAAATTCAGGAACAACCTGAACTCTATTAGCATCATACGCAGTTGTAGCATCTTTAGATGATTGGTGTCTTATGATACAGTTGGTAGCACCTATTTTAGGTGATTGGTATTGTTCGATGCAGTTGTGTCATTTTTGAGTGATTTGCATCTTACGATGCAGGTGGAGCACCTCCGGGTGATTGGTATTGATAGATACATTTGTTGCACCTTATGGGTGATTGGCGCTTTTCAAGTGCAGTTTGAACCACATGGCGGATTAAAGCACCTATGGGTGATTGGCGTTTTTTCAAGCGCAGTTTGAACCGTATGGCGAATCGGAGCACCGATGGGTGATTGGCGTTTACTAGTATTATTGAAGGCAAATTGAAGTCTTGTGAAGACAGTTGAAGACTAAAGTCAGAAGCAGGTTGTATGCCATTTGAAGTATTGTTACGACAAATTGAAGTTTTCTCAAGACAACGGAAGCCATTTTGAAGATTGTACAAGTCATTTGAAGGTACTAGTAGAACAGTTGAAGACAATAGAGTTTGTTTGCAGGCATGGACGTTTAATCAATCAAGGTTCATGCCCATGTGAAGAGATCAGAGAATTTAAAGAAATCTCGCCAAGGTGGAGATTGTCGGTAGTGGGTGGGTAGAATAGTACCATGTGGTACTGTTTACTTTCTGTGGGTTCTATGTCCCCCACTATGTTTGTTGAATTGTCAAGATTTTTTTTAAATCTTACTTTTCGGCGCAAGTTTCATTATTCCTCATTTGCGGCTGCTTTCGGTGGGCAACGTTTGCGGCGTATTTGTTTTGGCTCTCTTTAACTTCTTGTGTTGAAGAGTTCTATAAATAGAGCTCTTCAACAACAAGAACAAAACACACCACTCTCATTGTAAGAGAGAGAGAGAGGGAGACACCTTCGGAGAGAGAAACACAGCATTTGTAATTGAGAGAGAGGGGCATTAGAGAGAGCATTGAAAGAGTGTTCAAGTAGTGTGCACACACTTGAGCTTATGCTTAAGTGTGTGCACAAAATGTGTAGAGTACAAGTGAGAGGTGCTTTACAATAATGAGTGCATTCTATTGGGTGTAAGGTGTGTGTATTGTATTTTCTGATATTATATAAAGATTGATCTCTGTTGTCCGTGGATGTAGGCAAATTGCTGAACCACGTTAACCTTTGTGTCTTGTGAGTTTATAGTTTCCGCTGTGTTTTCTGTTGCTGTGATCGATCTTGGGTTATAAGACAAATTTCTGCCCATTCGCACAACAGCTGATTCATCATTACAACACTTACTGGAAATGGATGGAATCTATCATTTAATAGAGTCTTATGGAATTCAAAAATTAAGCAGCTTGGAACCATCTTACAACTCATGGGGTCCTCACCACCGATATTGGATTTAGAACAGGACTCCATCAATTGGTCTCTTACAGCCTCCGGTTCTTTCACAGTAAAATCTACATAAAACCATCTTGTAAATGCTCTGGCAGGGGATTTTCCAAAGAAAATTATTTGGTATCGTAAGGCTCCATCGAAAATCAACTTCTTTGTGTGGACAGCATACAAAAATAAAATCCTCACAATAGATAAGTTGAAGAAGAGAGGAAATCACATGGCAAATGCATGTTACTTTGGTTACTATTCAAATGTTACTATTCACAATGTCATCAAAATGCTTGATTTGAAAATCTAATAGATTTACAACACTTTTGATATATATATATATGATACTATTCAGTATGCATTACTATTTGTTTATACGAACCATTCATGAAATATTATTCATCAAATACTCTTTATAGAGTATTCTTCATATATTATTGTCAATCGGACACTATTTATCGAATATTATTTTATGTATATGATATTATTCATACGTGTATGTATTTCAACATCATTAGGGGCACGTACAAAGCTTGAGCATTAACTTGACTATCCAATATTTTCACTGGCATTACAGGCGGACTGTTTGCATTTGGAACAAATGATGATTTTCGGTCAACATTTGACTAATGTCCACGTGGGTCCAAGTGGGATAATATCTATAATTTTCAAAAAGTTTCAGGAGACGTAAAATTGAGTATAAGAAGTAGTTTATGGGTTCTTGGTGGGGATCATTGGTATATTTTGATGATAATTTGGGACGAGCCTACAAATAAGAGATAAAAGTGAGTCATTTTATAGGCACCCCCAATCTGCCTTTGTTATTGTTAGCAGGTCCGCATTGTAGGCACACTGCAAAATCTTATAGGCAGGCCCCTGTTGTAGGCACCCCTCAAATTTACATTTTTGTTGTTATTTATAGGCCCGTCATATTGGCACCCCCAATTTACATTTTTGTTGTTATTTATAAGCCCATCAAATTGGCACCCCCAATTTACATTTGAGTGAGGTTATATAGCCCCCCTTAAATAGCCCAATAATAACCCTTCCACTTTGTAGGGCCCACATGAAATGCATCAAGGGATTGATTTTTGGAGAGGATGATCTACATGGTGAGGAGAACATACTCACCTGAAATCAACCCGTTCCAAAACTTCTAATCTCACAAATCTGTTCCTATAAATCAACGGTCAAAATAAAAGTTTAAAACTTACCAAAATTTTAAAGACTAATTTGAGGGGGTTAGAAATTTTAGAACGAGTTGATTTTTTAATACAACGATATACATAGTGAGAAGAATATCCTCTCCAAAAATCAGTCCTTTAATGCATTGTATGTAAACCCCACATGCAGGGGGTTATATAAGAGGGGCTATATAAAAGGGGCTATATAACCTCACCTTAGTAACCGAAACCTTGGTATAGGGGTGACGCTCCTACTCCGGAACCTCGCGCTCCCGCTCCGAACTATGCTCCGACGCTCCCGCTCCGAAGGTAGTTTAGAACTAAGAACAGTTTTTAATCGGCCGCTCCAACGTTCCCGCTCCCACTTTCGTTCTCGCTCCGACCCGCGCTCTGGTTACTTAGAACCTCACTCTTTACATTTTTGTTGTTATTTATAGGCCTTTGGCACCCCCAATTCGGTAAAATGACCATTGGAGAAACCTCCAAAACTCAAAAACCCAATCGACTCTCTCTTTCTAAAGGTTTAAACAGAAAGTAAAGACTCATTGGTTTAGAGAAAGTAAAAAGGAGGAGGTTTGACTAAACTGGGGGACTACCACTAATAAATTTGGAGTCAAATTAAATTGACGGGCTGACAATAACATTTTGTGGGTGCCTTTAAAATTTCCCAGATATTGGCAATACAACGGCAAATATTAACAAACTTTTTACCTCTTATATGGCCCAACTGCAAATCACCATGAGCCACACCACTGAAACAAGAAAATTCGACGACACTACTATTAATTACAGGATAATTTCCTGTTCTTAATTAAGTCTGGAACTGAAATGGTTACTACTCTGAGACCAACCAAAACACCATAAACTACTGAAGACTACCCTGCATTCATGCAAACAAGGGCTACAAGCACAGATGCAATTGAATCACCACCCACCAAAACAGATAAGTTTCAAATTTACATATGACAAAAGATACACACTATGTCATCATCTAAACTCTTTTTTTCAGACTTGAGATTATAAGAAGCCTGAAGGCTTTGTATGCTGCCAAGATTTGCATCTGCAATTATATTTATATATTTATATATATGAACTCAAAACTAAAATTAAAAGAAGAGAAATTAAACAAAATTTCACACTGTACCGTCTGTGGTTTGATCCTGCACACAATGCCCTTCATTGCCACCCTCCATCTCCCGTTCCTGTACCAAAGTTACGTCGTTCTCATCAGGTGGTGGCCTGCCCTCGTTATCCCTGCTGCTAACCTCCTGTGGTACAGCAGCATGAGAACTTAAGCTTGCTTGATGGTTGCATGTCAAACTCGTTAGCCCATTCTGCTTAAGATAAGTATCTAATGGAAGAGTTGCCACCTTAACAAGACTCGTCATGCTAACCGGCATTGACGACGACCTTGGTTGCGGAAGTTCTACCTGATCACGGTCAGGATCACAATTCAAATCTATCTGACCCATGTTGATTTCGGTGGCTTGATCAGCAAAGGTTTTGCTCCGACCACCACCAGTTTCAAACTCATCTGACGGTCTGGCTTCACCATCTCGAGGATCAAGTGGCAACATTTTGCATCTTGACACGCTTTCTCCTTCTACTTCATCCTTATTAGGAGGACCCCATGATATGTTGGGTTTCTTCTGGGCAATCTCCACTGCATGTTCCTGGCGTTTCTTCTTGCGCATCATGAGAGTTTCAAAGCGTCTTTTCACTGTCATGCACACGTTGCATGTGCATGTGGGCTTATGCTTTGGGCCCTTCCCACTAGGAGGCTGAATGCACACAATGCACGTGCATCCAGGGCGATGTCGCGGGTGTCTGGTGGTAGTAGCAACAGAAGGAACTCCAGGATCGCCTCCATTATCTCCAAGAACTGCAACAGTAGCTAGAGCATCTAGGGCAGAAGGTTCACACTCTTGTCTATGGCTTGCTGTGACTCTCCGCCGCTTGACATCTGGGTAACAAGTAAATAAGACAGTTTCAAAGGCATTTTAAGCTCATTGACAAGTTAAACGCACCCAAAATATATTACATAGAAATGAAGAAGGATATTTCCATGAAATTATGCACGGCACTCCAACAGTGTATCGAAAACCGGAGTTGCCCAGCCAATAGTAAAACCTGGATGGCACTATGTATTAATGGGTACAAGGTCATCCAATTATTGTGCATTTTATGACTACTTATATAATCATGGTTCAAACTTTTGAATCTTTTGAAATGTTTTGCTGTCTATCGGTCTTGTCCAAAACAAAACCACGTAAACTTGTACTGATACTGTTTATGTAGTGTTTCGATATATTTTAAGAAGTGTTCCTGAATGTGTCAGTTTTTAAATGAAAAATGCATCAAATAGAGCTCTTCAGCCTTTTATATAATAAATTTCTAGTGACCTAGGCATTCTGAAACCAAATTAAAAACCTTATATACAATAATTTCCAGTGAAACACTATCCTTTCATAATTCCAATAAAAAGAATTTACCCTGCAAACTGATATTTTTCATGGGATCTAGATGGCAGTAGGGCAGTTCAGAGAAATAGAATAGAATAAAAAAAATACAAAATACAAAACCGGATAAGGAGATATCCAAATAAAGAGCAATCAGATGAGTAGATATGGTTACCCATTTACCATTTCAATAAAATCTCCACTATTTTGACTGCAATATTTGTTACTAGCAACATATGCGAAGCATGTGCCCATCAGCTAGCATGAAATAACAAGACCCAATCCCCTTAAGAAGAACAAAGTAACCAATTTACAAACAACAGTGTTGGCTGTGTTAATTATGTAAGAATAAGACAAATACATATGATGCATCATACCCAAATTCAGTCTGAGAAAATTGTCTAGTTCTTTTGGGCTCATTTCATCAGGTGCAGAACATGAACACCTGCAAACATTCCACAAAGAAAAACAGGAGAATATAGAGATCAACTTTAATTAATTCTTCTCAATCAAAGAAAGACCCCTAAGGTAAACTCTTGTTTCAGACCTTTCGGGATCCCAAGCATTATCCACACATGTCCACTTTGGAGGGAGAAGAACATCTGCAGGCATCCTTCGCCACCTCGAACAACTATCACATTGAGCCCATTGATCTTGACCCCTGGAAGACCGAGATCAGTAAATCCATCATTACATGGGAATTTCGAATTACATCCCCTGAGGGAAAAACATGAAGGATTTAAAAGGCGTGAATAGTAAAGATGAAATTTATTTGTTTTATCGGCTTAGTAAAGATGAAATTGCATTAAGAGTGACATGAAAGAATTGGCTTCCCTGTATCTGTCATAAATGTGGCACACGTAGGAAGGTGCATACTCCATACCACATAATTGATTGGTATCAAAAAAGAAATATTAATGTCAAGAACACTCATTAAAAATAAACAATATATTTAAGCCTCAAGAAAAAGGACACCCAATCAAATGATTCTAGCATCTGATCTACGTAAATCTTTTTGCTAGTCATAAAAACTAGAACTATTATTAAGTCTGAAATTTCAAACTGTCTTGACTTTTCGAATAATCAAAGCACTCAGGAACGATATTTGATCCTTGAACCAGTTGTGTGTCAAATATGTGATATAGCCTATGGCAAGGAAATTGGCCTCCTGTCCTTCATGACACAAGTATTCCACATGAAATTAAGATGAGTCAGCTCAAGCTCAAGGCGACGGAACGGTCCATGGGACCGTAGAGGCAAATCTGAGTGGTGGAAAATGGCATCCACATGGCAGACCAGCAGTCCCTGGTAGCAACCATAAAGTGTCCGCATGGCACATCTGAGTGTCGTACAAGTGGCGCCGGTAGCAGCCAAAAGCATTCAACGCCAGATTGATTTTGTTCACCCACTTGTACGGTGGGTGAGCAAAACCAGACATTATCTAGCCATGAGGTGTTGTACACTCAAGGATGGTGAAGTTACAGTTACACATCCCACAGCATGGATTGCATGGTTTTGCTCACCCACCTTACAAGTGGGTGAACAAACTCACTCATTCTACTTGATAGAATAAACAGGTGATCGACAGCGGCAAAGGGGAGTCTGACTAACATGGTGACAGAAGCCAAACAACTATCCGTGGTAAACTAGGCAGTGATGCCTCAGGAACAAAGCAGGACGTTGTAGGACACCTAGCTGGAATGGAGGACCAGAACTAAATGCGATACCTGGTTGTTGACAAGGCGCCAGCGGGTGGCATATTGGACCATACGGTAAGGCTCCAAAACCTCACTATCTACATGTCCTGAGATGGATTTACGTTAATGCAAGGTCTGACTATAAGTTCGGTAGTATGGTAAAATTTGGTCATCAGTGTAATTTACCTGCAGCTTTTTTTTTTCTTTTGCTATACATTGATCAAAAGACAATAAGATCAAAGTAGTATAACATTTGTCGTCTTCTATTATCAAGTCCTGGGATTGATCGTCTTTCTTTGTATTTATTTAGGCGCAACATTGTACCATTAGTGAACTTAAGGGGTATCTAGTTCAAATAACTAACTTTTACATGGGACCTTGTAGAAAGAAAGAATATACTCGGCTTTCTTGTATGAGCTCAAATTCTAATAATAGGCTTGCTTTTTGTATCCTTCCCTTCATACTCATTGGAGTTTTTACCCTTCTGCATTAATATATATATTAAGTCTCGCCCATCAAAAGAAAAAGTTGGCCCCCTTAGGGCAAGTGTTATGGACACCTTAAACATGCAAAAAAAGCATTTTTTGAGGATAGATCAAGAACTATGGGCACCCCAAACATCCAAACCCCTCCCCACGGTCCTAGATCTGGGGAGGGAGTAAGGGGTTTGAGGGATGAGGCACAGATTGTGCCGTTCGGCACAATCTGTGCCTAATTTTCATAGCCCCACAATAGGTTAGAAAAGAAGAGGGAGAAAAGAAGAGGGAGAAAAGAAGACGGCTGTTATGGTGACTTTGTGCCGTATGGCATAGTGGTACCATGGCACTTGCTTTTCCCCCTCTCCCTCAAACCCCTACCCTAAACCCCTAATTTAAAGGTTCCCATGGCACTTGCCCTTACAGCTTTTATTTATACTGAGGGTTGTTGCATACTCTTTGTCTACCCATTGCAATCTCTCACTACTCATCAAAAAGATCTTTACTTGTACAGTTATGGTAATAAAATGAAATATAAGTTAAAAAAAAAAAATCCATACCCAGATGGTCGTGCTGTGAAAATAGTCTTCTTCCCAAACACCGGAGGTTCCTAGATGAGAGAAATAACAAGAATATATCAGAAGGCTTAGCCAAATAGTTTACCTAAAGCAAGATGGTTGTTAAGAAGACTTTTCACATATTAACCCCTAAGATTTTCAATGGAAGTAGTAGTAGATATATATTGCCTGACTTTCAAAACTCAAAAAAATTAAACTAGCAACTCCTACACGGATAATCAGCGAACAGGTGAGCACATTTACTTTAGAGTTTTTCCACAGAAACTTGCAAGAGAGGGAAATTAATTGTCAAACAAGATATCTGATTTAGCGGCTTGAGCCGTAAGGCATCACATTTCTACCAGTGCAGCTATTCCAAGAGCATCAAGTGATTGATCTGAAGAACAAACCATATCCCAGTAGCACATGGTGTGCTTCATAATTTTGATGAGTATCTAATATTCGGTGTTACTATGCTAACCCAGAAGGGTTATCCCACCAAAAGAAATAGGCTAATAAGAAAACACTGAAGAAGTGGGCTAGGAGTCTGTAACTAATTACAGAGAACGTTGGTGTAATCTACTTTATTGATATATTTATTTTTTATACTGATGCATGGCTTCACTGAAATTCCATTTTGCTATTTTTAGCAGAGATTCTGAGTTCTGGATATATTTTAAGCTCACGATAGTTTTTATTGTAATTCGAAATTCAATAGGATAATTTTGATTTCACTTGGACCAGAGTTTGGAAGCGTAGGGCTGGATGTCTATAAATATAATTTATAGAAAGTTTTATTTGATATGTGAATTGGTTTTAGTTGAATATACATTATTCTTTCTCTAGTTTGGATCCCCATTTACGTTCTTACAAATAATGGTAATTAAATGAGTCACCAAATGATTTTTTTCCAATGAATAATCACTGAACCAAATTCTGATCAGGATATGGCCTTGAAATTTGGCAGAAGCAATTGTCATTTGTTGGTGAAAAGTAAGCCATGACTTTCTTAGAGATTTCCTCGATTGAAAAAGGAAGGACAGCAAGCTTTATTTCATCAGAAATACTTAAAAGGATAAACTGTGAATATTTATAAGAAAATTATAAAATATTTAGATTTCAACTGAGATCAACAGGAAAAAATTTCAACTTAGTGGAGATCGTAAGCGAAAAAAACATATCCATTCTATTAGGTCATTAAGTTGCACAAGAAACATATCTCTGCTAGGATCAACTGGCAGCAACTTCTATTCTTATCTAAAGTATCTATAGTTGGGCCATAGTTCATCCATTGACTCAAAGTCATTTACTTCACAAGAAAGACGAAAGAAGCAAATAGGAAAATGCCACAAATTAAGATGCTATAACATCAGAAGGAAATGGTTGTCCAAGTTAAATATATGAGGTATTTGAACCAAAATTTTAGGAAGAATAATTCATCTACTCAATAGAAGGAATAAAGATGTAAAGCAAAAAGGATATGGACATTCTCAAAACCATGAACTAACAAAGAACTAATATAATAAGTAAAAGGATTTGACTATTTTTGGACTATTACTTACTTCATATTCTTCAAATTCATGGTCCTCAATCTTGACAATGCTAGGTTTGACAGTTGGGGGCGGACGAAGCAAATCCTGTGCCTCTTCCCATGTAAGCTTCAGCTCAAGAGCGTCTTCGGTATCCATAAGCAATCTCTTACTTTTGGACCCAATGTTACGACTTCTCTTCTTCTCAGGAACCAGCAGTGGTTGCATTGGCAAACCCTCACTTGGCCAGCCTGCATGTTCTTCAGTTTTACGCCAGCTAATATCTCCATTTGCGGAATTCAAATGTTCCGACACAGCACTTAACTGTGGACCTGTGCTTCCCTTTAGCGATCGAAGACGGCTAGAGTAACCACTTACTACAGGTTGGTTCTCAATAACACCCGAAACGAAATTCTCATTGGGTAGTGTACCGTTAGAGGCGGCAGATATGTGGTTCTCCTGCTGAATTAATGAGTATTTGATCAATTAAATGATACTGAGCTAACATAAAACTCAACCATGATTGAAGTGTGTAGGTGCAGATACAGACAATATTGAAACATGCCTAAATTTTGATACCTGCATAGTCACAGGGTTTGATGCCTTCCGAAAGCCCATGAGGAGTTTTCCTTCGGGATCTATGCGGCTGAAAGTTACTGCAACAAAGAAGTAATCAAACAGTAAGAAAAGGACATTATTATGCTAGCCCATGAGAGAGAGAGAGAGAGAGAGAGAGAGAGAGAGAGAGAGAGAGAGAGAAACCTTAACATGCTAGGTATCACAAAACCACTATATATGTACAAGTTAACAGGAAGGGAAAAAGGTGTTGAGTCTAATGACACATATGTATGCTAGATAGAAATTAGATTTTATTATCCAAAGTAAGAGAGGCATGCAGAGTACCAGTATCGCCAGCTTGTAATTGCATAGACTGTATGCACGGGGTTACACCCTCTAAGACGTACATTCTGCTGTTGTTATTCGGCCAAAACCTGAATTGAAACACCCAGTCTTTTCCCTTTACATCTTGAATCCTTATTGGAAGACCTTCTGGTTGAGAGATTCGAGGAAAGTACGCCTACATATTGTTTCGTTTTGAAACAAAGGAAATTTTAAAACAAAGAACTCCAGCTACAGAGGTCACGGCAAAAAGATAGAAAGCAGTATACTAGTATAGTAGGGAACTCACCTCAGCGCATGCTTTTGGGAGAACTAAACGGCCAATACGACCAGCATCACTTGCACTCAGAACCTTCTCAAACAGTGGCACAATAGTTGAATTTGAACTTGAAGATTGGTTATGGAAATCATAATTTTTGGATCAAGAGCTAAACATAAATTTATAAATATGCTATATGCCATGGTACTGTAAACAAGAGATGTAAATTCTCCACAGGAAAATTTTTAAATTAAAAAACAAGATGCTCGCGGATACTCTCCTGCTATTTGCTGCAGTTCTTGGTCCGTTATCTTCGGCCAATAACGAGGAAGCAACTGGGTCCGGCCCCGTCCTTCAACAGGTGGCCTCGCAACACGTACCTGTGGAAGCACGTCCTTAGAAGCCTCTGAGCCAGAGCCAGAGCCAGGGCCAATTTTCAGGGGCTTTGGCGCAACATGACAGGACTTTGGTCCTTGCTGAAAGGGAGATGCTAATTTGTTCTGCTCCCTTGGATCGACAAGTACACCAGGAACACGAAGTGCAAGATTGGGGGTTCCAGAAGGCGAGCCCAGGGTCATACTCAAGCAATTCTGACCTAGTGATCCGATGAATGCTCGTTCTAGATTTGAAAAGCCCGTGCTTCTAACATCCCCAATAGGAGACATCACTTGCTCTCTTTTTATTTGCCGAAGTGATCCATTAGTGTCATCTTTCTGAGATTGAAGCAAGTTTATCTGCCTGTCACCTTCCATACTTATTCCAAAATACATAAGCTTTTCCCTATCAATACCATCTATTTTATTGCCCAAGGAAGTCGATTGTGTTTCACCAACGTTATCTGCTGACCAGGTACCACATCCATTTGGCTCTTCATCTCTTCGGATCTGCATGTAGTTTCAGAAACGCTCAACAGTAAATGAGGTTTCCAAGCTAGCGATATCGCCCATCAAGTATTTATACGCACGAAGAGAAAATTGAAAGAAAAAATAGGCATGACAACACCCAGAGATCTTTCGTTCTCATCCTTAACTATTAAGCTACATATAGAGGCATCAAACAACAGTGAAGCAAAACCTAACCATGTGTCAAGTACAAGTGTATGTGAGAACATAGAATGAATAACCTACCAAATTATCCAAAAAGGAAACCAACCTTAGAGCTTTTTGATGAAAGCTACAAGTCTGAACCACTAGTTCATAAATAGGTTCAGCACGAGAGCAGGTGAAAGTTAAAAAAAAGATTATAAGGTGTTGAATTGCTTGTTATCGTGCCTATTTGAAATTGGCATTCAAAAGCTAAAAAAATAAAAGAAAAACGTGAAGTCAGCAATTAATTCAAATGCACAGAAAGTGGTGTTATCTTCTTCTAGTTGTCAAGATGTTGAGAGAGCAGGACCAACTTTAAATTATTTGTAAGCCTATAGCATAAGCTTTGTGAGGAATAACATTTACGCGTGCCTAATGAGATCTTAAAAATGATGATAGTGGTTGTGAATCAATCTTACATAGGAAAATTCTGAACTTCTCAGACAGCTAATACACTCTACACCCCCATCATCAAGTAGCTCAAGGAAAGACTTCGAAGCAATACATCCACAATGAAGACGCTGCCATTGGAAAACTCAATTAGATCTATGGCACATAAGAAACAAAATACCAACAAAGGAAAGAAGCCGGAAAACAAGCCATAAGATGACCAGCTTACCTTGCCACAGGAACTACATCCCCTCCAACCAGTTTCTTTTAAGTGGAATGTGTCACAGAAGATTAATTGCTCATATACAGACCTGGAATTGATGTGAATACAGGAAATAGATTGATACATTAATATGTTGAAGTCATAAAATCTTGGTTCGGTGTTTATACTTTATACAATTCACAGATGACAAAACATAAGAAGATATAATTGTTCATATCCTATTGATCACAAAGAAATTGCATCTTTTGGTGGTTGATGGGTGTGAATTGTGCTTGTGATTTTGTATATGGTAATTAAACTGAAAGAAATTTATTTAAAAATCAAAAAGTAACTTTCTATAATATGCTTTAAACTGAAAACTTTAACTATAGTAAAACCTAAAAGGAATAAAAGATTGTTGATGATATACAATTAAAGACATGCAATAGTAATTTGAGTCTAGCCTAAAACGTCTATAAATTCAAGGAATCTGACTTCCTTTAAGCATCTATTAATAACTTCTCAATTTAGATAAACTATTGGTGGTTTAACCAAAATTTTCTCTTCAGCAAGGAGAGAGACAAGAATTCAAAAATATATGGGATAAGGAATACCATTTTGGTTAACTCATTTCTACATATGCCTCATAATAGTGGAGATTGGGATGCTTCCGTGGAGAAAGTCATCTTGGTGTGCTTCAACTAGTTTTACCCTAATTATGTAGAAGCTAATACAGAGCTCATCCTATGTGATGCTCTCTAAACGAGAAGTAATCTTCTATGTCACCTCATCTTCATCGAATGTTTCTTTATGTCTAAGGTAAACACACCTCTTCCTTGAAATAACACAAATACTTTGCTACTAGCAACCACACCGATGTTTTATTCTAATAACAAGAACCATGTTTCCATCCCAGCCTGCAACCCTCGACTGGTTCCTCCTCTCAAAGGATCTCCAGAACATTCTACTATCATGATTCATGACTTCCAAGTAATGCACCAATGATTACCACATTTCAGTTTCATGAAACCTTCTGGCTAAAAGACCATAGTTGATTATCAAGTCTGGCCACTGATGCAAGCGCATAATATCCATTGTTGAATCAAGTGGAAAATTCTATAACAGTAAGAGGAAGATAAAAAATGGCGTGAATGGCGGTAATAAGGAAAGATTAGAGGGTGTTTGGCAACACCTTAAGAAGTATACAAGTCAAAAAGCAAAAAAGGCATGAACAGATACACAATTAGAAGCGACTTCTAGAAGTCAAAAAGCTACTTCTATAACTGTATTTGAAGTAAAAAAAAATATTGCTTTTGATTTCTAGAGAAGTTACTTCTCCTCAACTCATGCATTAGTTCTTCCTCTTCTTTTTTTCTCTTTTATTCTCTCCTTCTCCAGCGCCACCACCATTACCTCACCATCACTGCCTCTCACCACCATCGCCACCTCACCTTTGCCATATCACCACCAACCCCACCACATCACCATCGCTATCACCACCTCAGCACCACCACCACCACCTTACCATTGCCACTTCATTGTCGCCACTTCACCAACACCACCACCACCGTCACCCACCATTGCCACACCATCACCTCATTGTTGCCACCTCATCAGTGCCACGTCACTGCCACCACACTATAGCCACCTCACTACCACCACCACCACCGAAACCTCTTCATCATCCTGGTGATATTGACTTTTAATCATGTTGCATTTTCATACTAACTTTTTTTCTTATAAACTTTTAAGTCAGTACTTTACCAAACTAATTTTTCTTAAATTTTGACTTCTCAGAAGTAGAAGCACTCCTCCTAACTTTTTCTTTCCGGTTGTCAAACACCCTCTTAAAGCCACAGTCTAGGCTAAAGATATCGCTCAAGAAAATTTGGCGTGACAAGACAGGATGCTTGTTGCTGACTCCAATGTGATATAACGAATGAACAATGCTAGACACTTTTCCTAACCACTATCACAGACCAAATGATGTGGCAGTTAATGTGCAGTGAAATGACTGACCATAACATCTGACATCGTGTGGCCACATTAGCTGCCGCATCACATGGTAGGTGATTGTGGTCAGCACAATGGTCTGTCTAGCTTTACTTATTTATCGTTCTGTGTATTTACTCACAAGGAATATATGATGATAATTATTTCAAAGTAGTTTTTATAACAAGATAACACTCTATTTTTCTCTTGTTACATAAATGCAATAGATGTTGTTATGCTATGGGGACTGTGCTAATGTCTTCCCATATTATAGTATGTCATGAATCAGTGATTCAACTCAGTTAAAGCGCTCGTATGAACCGATTTTTGCATAACTAGGCCAATTCAGAAAATAATTGTAGGATATCCAATCCACTCTAGAAACTTGAATCCGCTTTTGCCCATTCCGAGTTGACTCGGACAATGTCTAGAACCATGATGACGACTAGTGTACCCTGCACCTTTATATCTCTAAGGATCTATGTGCTTGACTGATTGGCTCTTGGCATGCTCATTCATACCATCAAAGAGTCAAGACCCAACTCCCATTGCAATACTTGGTTTGATCAATGAATGGTTTGTCAAGAAAACATTTTTTGGAGCATTTTTTTTTTCTTATTGGTAAGAAGCTGACTAATGTTTTCTATCTCCTTATTTATTCTTATTATTATCATTATTAGTCTTATTAGTATTAGCATTATTTAATTATTATCTTCATTAACTAACAAATTAAAGAACGACTAGAAGAACAGCTTAGACAAAATAAATAATAAAAATTTTAAAACAAAAAAACAATAAGGTCAAACATGTCCAACTATATTTTTCCCCAAATTTACCACATGGCCATGTGATTTTTTTTTGGAGATATTCCAAGATCAAATGCCATTTTTTTACTTTTTTTTTGTCCAAAAAAAAATGGGTACACAAGGAGAGCAAAATGGTAGAGAAAACGTAAGAAACGGCAGGAAAATCTGATGAGATTTAAATTCGAAAAAAAATTCGAATAAAAATTTTCAACAAATGAACAAAGTTTTTTGTTGTGGACCCACGCATAAAACATTAAACAGTTTAGAATTTCCGATTTAAACCTCGGAATAAAGTGTCTATGATACCCAAAGTATCGCATTTTACCGCAACAAATAGAACCCATTAATGTCCTAACACATAATTAAAACCCATCATAATAATAAGAAAAAATTTAGCAAAATCTTCAGGCCCAATAATCGAAAAAAACGATCAAAACCTCCAATAAACCCTTCAAGCGCAAAATCTGAAGGCGATAATCAAAAACCCAAAATCCAAAATTATCCCTACAAGATCGAATTAAAAATACATACTAAATAAATCGAATTTCAACATCAAAATTGTAGGAAAAAAAACTTTACCCGCACTTATCACAGAGTGTTGCAGATCCACCAGATCGTAATTTCCACCCTTTCTTCCATTGAATCGAAGATTTCGACCCGCATAAAACATTCATACAAATTTTCGACGCCATATCCGTAATCAATCTGAAAATCCCCAATAAGAAATCAAATCCAGTATTCCCCTCTCTCCCACAAACAAAAGTCAATACAAATCGAACAACGAAATCAATCCACGAAAGTAAAATAGAGAGAGAAAGAGATAAATAGAAAAAGTGAGAGAAAAACTAGCTAGAGCTTCTACCTTTTAAGTATGTAGCAAAAACCCTAGCTGGTTTCTTGTTTACTTCTCAAACCCTACAAAGAAAAAACCCATAGTTTTTTTTTCATCCCCTTTTCTTTTCGACTTCATGTGTGTTCTTCAAGCTATCAATGTTTTTACCAGAGTTTGGTAGGAGTAAAGACGGCGATGTAATCAGATCCAAAAAGTGTGTCAGATTCCGATTACCGGATGAGATTTTTTGACGGCGATCGGAGTTGACGGAGATAGAGAGAGAGGGGAAGGCGTGTGCATGCAAAGCGCGACGCAGAGAGAATATGCATGCACGACACAGCAAGCTCTCTCTCTCCCCACCACTTACTGTTTATTTCCTCTCTTTAAAAAAATATATATATAAATTATTAAATTATTAAAATATGGGACACCGTAAACTGCGCCACCAGGCGCTGTTTAGTCCCTAACGCATGCTCTATTTGGAATCTTCATTGAATTTACTAAAATATCCTTCTGGCTTTTTTACAGCTCTGAGCTCTATTCTACTTTCCAATGATTCAGTGTTTTATTCAGGAGGAGTAATACGTGGTGATGTCTAGATTGTGTGAATCTCAAGGAAGCTGAACGATCATGATGGTGTTGGACACACTTTTAATTCGTTATCAGCTGTCCTGCACCGGTGATAACGTGTTTTTTGCTGCTCCTTATTATTGATTGTTGACCTCCCGATATCGGTGAGGTTGGTGGTTTTTATATACCGGTGTTAAAGTTTCTTTACATCGTTTATAACGCTCTTTTTATGCCATTACTAGCACAGATAATGCTAGCTACAATCGCAAGTATGAAGTTACTAGTCTATTTTGGTTCCACTTGTACCAACGGAGGGATGACCTTGTAATTTCTACCCCACCCTTCAGTTATAGTGATGAGGTTGGTGGTTTATCTACGTTGGGCTTTACTAGAGGGACACCAGATTTTGACATCTAAGATTACATCTGCTTATTTTATTTATTGTAAACCAATCATAACAGTTTTTGAAAAAATATTATTCCATTTCAGCCCCTCATACCACTTTTAAAAAGCAGATGTAATCTTTTGGTGTCAAATTCTGGTGTTATTCTAGCAAAACTCATCTACGTTAGGATTAAAGTTCTCACATGTGGAGCAAAGGAGGGGATGACCTCGTAATTTACACCCCACCCTCCGATTCTGGTGAGGTCGGCGGTTTCAGTCTTACGTGTTGACCGTTGTTGTTCTAATCTCTGTATCGTTAATAGCACTCTTTTATGTCATTACTAGTAAGAAAAATATATTTTTTAATATCCTAGGTGTCCGGTCGCCACGTAGTGCACCCTAGTATAGAGGGAAAATATTAGGAGTTTTGCTAGAATAACACCAGAATTTGACACCAAAAGATTACATCTGCTTTTTAAAAGTGGTATGAGGAGGTGAAATGGAATAATATTTTTTCAACAACTGTTATGATTGGTTTCCGATCAATAAAATAAGCAGATGTAATCTTAGATGTCAAAATTTGGTGTCCCTCTAGTAATGCCCAAATATTAGTGATCGATTTTCATGAATATGCAATTGATAGCCTCCATCGATTTCACATTGGCTTCCTTACCATGTAAATCATCACCCTCACTTAAAATTAATCAGTTGTACATTATTTTAAAACTTTTTTGTTTTTTTGGTAGGAGGGGACTAATGCCCAAGTTACAACATGGCATATAGATGCATTGTAATCAGTGTGTGAGAAGCGCAGAAACTGCCATCAACGTCGTTACTAATACGAGTGTAGATAAAGCCACCACCAACGAGTGTAAGAAAAGCTACAACCACGAGCGCACAAAAGATTATCACCAACAATAGGTACAATTTATTTAGAAATATTTTAAAACTTCTAACTCTTTAGTTTAAAATTATCAATAAAAATAGATTATATATTAGACATCTAGGAAAGAGTTTACTATATAATAGTTTTCATATGCACAAGATTAACAAAAGGTGTAGCGGCTTACTAAAACAATAAAATAGAACAAATAACCTTCTAAGAGGTTGAAGAGCAACAATGAGACTTTTAACCTTAACATTTGAAAAGAGGAAAAAAATATGTAATATGTTTAAGAGAAAAAAAATATATATATAAAAGATGGTTTTGAAGTTTCAAGTTTAGAAGAAGTCTTTTAAAGCTTTTGGGGACTTAGGTAAAATAATGTGACTAAATGGTATGAACATTAATTTAATCAAAATAAATAACTCAATCCTTTTAAAATATATTAATTTACACTTCTAAAAGGATGGAATTGTCTTTACCGTAGGAATATGAGTACGTGGATACCCTTTTAAAAAATTGACAAAGATTAAAAATTATTTTAATTTTAAACTAACACACAATCTAGTCATCTTTTTTTTTTGATGAATGACATATATTTGACCATTCTCCAAACAGCCATGTCAAATTATTACAAATAAAAGAATTGGAATCGTGTTACCCATGCTAAAGCGTGGGGCAAAATTCATACAATCAAGATAGGGATTGCACAAAAGAGCATATAAATTTTGCCCAATTTTTACATTTCTCTTTACATGTATTTGTGAGGACTGTTTAGAGATCATCCGCGTCTAAATTTTTTTGTTGAGAGGATGATCTCCACAATATGTACATCAAGATCAACTTTTAAAATTTTTATGCGAGTCCTATAGCTGGTGTAAAAAGATGTAATAATAAGTTTATTGTTAACGAAGAGAAAAAGTTAGTGTTACTCTCTAATTCATGTGTTATTTTGGTATTACTATTAACTCAAATCACACAGCACGCCTAAAAAAAGTGGTTACATTTTGTTCACCTCCTTATAATGTGGGTGAACAACCCTCAAATCACACAGCACGCCTAAAAAAAGATGGGGAATATTTGAAAGAATTCGGGCTGTATTTGATTGTGGTTGAATCTATTATTTGATCACAAACAAATATAATAGTTGGTTTTCAACATATTTCGCACATATTTTGCGGAATACACTTTCTTTCGCCCCCAAGACATATATATCAAATAAATTAACTGAAATGAACAATTTTTGTATGTTACATTTCTTTGTAATTAAACACAATCTTAAAAAAAAAAAGAAAAAAGAAAGAAAGAAAGGACAGGAATTTAATTTTGGCTTGACCTAATAAACGCTGGGATCGAGATTATGTCTTTGTCACTAACCACCACTTTGAACATAAATAGGTTGGAGGCTTTAATTAAAAATCATTATTTCATTTAAAAACTAACACTCTCTATTTAAAAATAGAGAGAAGTTATATAACTCCACTTATGAAGTCCATATAAAATGCATATATGAGCCGATTTTTTAAGAGAATGTTCTTCTCACTATCATATTCAAAAATTAGAATATACTATATACATGAGTATTTATTTTTCATTCTCTCTCTAACAACACTACAATAATCTATAGCAATATATAATTATTTATACTCGTTATTCCGATCTCTACAGAATTTCGTGATTTTTTTTTTCTTCTTCGTAAGCAAGAAGCCCGAGGAGTACAAAATATTAATATGTGTTACACGTGTATTTTATACTAATTTACAAAGAAAATAGTATTTTAATTATAATCTTGGAATTTTGTAAAAGATTTTATAAGATTTTTTTTTTCTTGACTTGTGGTATGTTATTCATGAGTTGATCACACGTTATATACATGCTTATACAATAAAATAAATATCGATGACAAACTATATACAACTTATTATTATTCTTTTTACTTTTTTTTTTCTCCATGAATTTTGAATGACAAATAACAAAATCGATTTCACTTATAAACTCTTTCTGGATAATAATTTTGTTGCAATCCAAATGCTAATTATTTATTGGAGTCGGCAACATGATTAAATATATATTATTTTACCATTCAACAAAAAAAAAAAGCCGCCTATCTATCGTCCATTATATCGTATTATTATTATTTTGATAATAACATAGTAGCCAATTAGCCATGAGCCCATGACCTTGTTTTACTCTCCCAGCATCCATATAATAAAAATAAAAGAAATTTTTCATGGAACTGGAATTGAGAAAATTGATTTGTTTTTTAGTTTAGTTTATACGTAGGTAACCATTCCAACCAAAGAAGTTTTGAATACAAGACCATTCAATTATGGGAGGGGTGTGCTCAATTAGGCAAGTCTTTATGTATATATATACACAAATCAATATAGGTTTCACATAAGAGTGAGGATCCAGTAAATGCTTAAAGCAACATGTTATAGACTCAGTTTATAAAGGGGTCCACATAGATATAATCTAACGGTGTGAGGGCGATCTTCTCTCTATGTAGATCATCTTTATATAAACTTTATTTCATTTTAAAATTTATAACCCATCAAATGTTGGTTTAAAGTTAATTGTAAAAATAGACAGTCCATAAATCACATAATTTTTATGGGCTTAAAAGTTTTAGAATGATGTGATATTTGGTGAGGATAATCGATATGGTACTTACATAATCCTCACAAAAAAATCAGCCATTAAATCATCTCTATGGATCCCCAAATGGACAGCAAAATGTTGATTTAAGCATGTCCTTCGATCCTGACTCTTCAAATAATACCAATTAGACCATTCTAAAAATTATAACCCAATCAAAAGTTGGTTGAAAATCAAGAAAAAATATATCACTCAATTACTATTAAATTTAGTTAACTTTCAACAAATTTTAGATTGGGTTAGAAGTTTTAGAATAGGCTAATTTTTTACGAAGACAATCTAAATGATTATAAGAACATCTTTATCAAAAATCAGCTCTCAAATTATTTTTATGTGGGCTCCACAGTTGTTTAAGAATCACATTTTATGTGTCAACGGATCCCTTATAAATATTATTTTTTTATGTGATTTTTTACGAGGGAGGTTATTGCACCTCCTCTTAGAACGCCCCCTTATAACGGCACCACCTATGGGACCAACATGTGATGTATTCAGGGGATGATTTTTTTAGAATATGTTTTCCTCACTATGTATATCATCATATTAAAAAATTAGCTTGTTTTAAAACTTCTAACCCCCTCAAATTAGCTTTTTAAGGGCTAATTTGAGGGGGTTAGAAGTTTTAGAATAAACTGATTTTTTAATATGATTATGTACATAATGAGAAGAACATACTCTAAAAAAATCAGCCCCTGAATGCATTGCATGTGGCTCCTACAAACGGGGGCGTTATAAAAGAGCATTCTAAGAGAGGGTGCAATAACTTCCCTCATTTTTTTATTTACTTTTTGTTATCCACTGTCTAATTTTTTGTTCACTCACAAAACCCATCACTCTCCCTCAGAACAACGGGTGCCATAACTACAGTTCATTAAACATAAATTTTATTTTAACTTAAAAATTGGGCTGATGGGATCTCGATTTTCTATCAATTACGTGCTGATGGGTGTACAGGATATATACTTATGTGGTTTAATTAGTCATGTATGGTTAATTGAAATTTGACATTTTTCACACCCTATATACATATTGTTATGACGCATAGGGGTGTATGGTTGTCCCACCACCCATATGCCATACATAGGGCCACGTCTTTGTACGAGTATCATGAGGGTGCATCCCTCACATGCACCCTCCTCTATATATAGGTTAGTCCTTCTTTGTATTTGAGATATAGAAAAAATGAAGTTAATCAGTTACATATACGTGAAGTGTGAGATGTTGTATAAGTAACAGAAGACAGTTTTGTACGAATAAGAAATATCATCTTCCCACTTCTCTTGATATATATCTTGTGTGCCTTGAAATCATAACATGTTATCAGCACGAGTCTCTACCACTCTCCAGATTGAGACCTCGACATTTTGTGATCAACCCGAAGCTCGTAGGCATCTCACAAAATCAGAAAGGTATACTTGTGTTGTTTTATTTTCCATGTCAAATCTAACGAAGCTTGAGTTTGTTGCTTTAGATATCACTGGAAACAACTATCTTTCCTGGGTTCTAGATATGGAACTCCATCTAGCGTCCAAGCAACTCGGAGATACTATCCGGGAAGGAAATCAGCCGACCACAGAGAGTCGTGTTGCTGCTGCCACTATTTTCATTCAGCACCACATCCATGAGGGACTTAAATCTGAATATTTGACGGTAAAAGATTCGTTAGTCCTCTGGAACTGTTTAAAGGATCGATTTGGCCACTTGTCGATGATCATACATCCTGGTGCTTTGAATGATTGGAGGAACCTGCGGTTGTAGGACTTCAAGTCAGTAACAGAATATAATTCAGCCTTATTCAGAATAATCTCGCAGCTGAGACTGTGTGGTGATACTGTTACTGATGCGCAACTGCTGGAGAAAACCTTCAGCACTTTCCACGCCTATAATGTGATGTTACAGCAGCAATATAGAGAGCGTAGGTTCCAAAAATATTCTGAATTAATCTCCTGCCTTCTAGTTGCCGAAAAGAATAATGAATTGTTGTTATTGAACCACGAGGCTCGTCCCACTGGTTCTATGTATGTACCTGAAGCTTATGTAGCGACTGCTTCAGGACAGGGACGTGGACGACCTGGTTATAAAGGTAGGCGCGATAGACGCTACCGACAGAATAATTTCAGGAAGTGGAATAATCCAAATCATGCTACACAGAATCCCCAAAAGAGGGATAACGTTGATCCCCAAAAGAGGGATAGTAGTGGCAAAACGAAGCAAGGAAAAGGGAGAGGTTGGAATAAACCCCCTAGAGATGTAACCTGCTATCGTTATGGTATGAAAGGACACCTGACGCGTAATTGTTATACGGTCGAGCACCTAGTCAATTTATATCAGGCTTCATGTAAGAAAGCCAAAACTGGTGCCGAGACAAATTGTATTTGTAATGGTGTTCCCACTGATGATACCAACCTGGAACTATCCGATATGTTTCTTGATCTAGAAGGAAAGGATGTAAGCAAACTAATTGGGGGGTGAGCATGTTCACACCAATTAGAGTTTTGCCATACAATTGGGGAATGAGTTTGTTCATACCAATTGTACTACTTTTCTTGTACTACTTTTCTGTACTGCTTTTGTTCATATATAATATAAGTGTTTTGTGTATATGCTTATTCTTGCTTTATTTTTAAAGGATATGGACCCAAGCAGAGGCATATCCCGAGATATTGGTCCAAGCAGAGACATATCCAAACAAAGCCAATATGGCGAGGATGTTTGTCTAACAGACAGTGCTACGACTCATACAATCCTCATAGATAGTAAATCTTTCACGAGCTTGAGTATGTTCAAGGCTTGCATGACTACTATCACTGGAATGACCAGTCTGATTGAGGGCTCTGGTAGAGCTAGTATTATGCTCCCGGGTGGTACAATACTTGATATTGACGATGCTTTGTATTCCTCCAGATCTAGAAGAGATCTGTTGAGCTTTAAAGACATACGTCGTAATGGATACCACCTTGAGACAGTGAATGAGCATGATATGGAATACTTGTGTATTACCTCCACTGTCTCACACCAGAAGTGTATATTAGAGAAGCTCCCAGCTCTCTCTTCTGGTTTGTATCATACGATGATAAGAAGGGTTGAATCTTATGCCGTCTTGAACCAGAAGTTCAATGACCCGAAAGCGTTTATGCTTTGGCATGACCGACTTGGTCACCTAAGTTCTACCATGATGAGTAGAATAATTCAAAACACGCAGGGACATTCATTACAGAATAGGAAGATTCTGATGTCCAAAGATTATGCTTGTGCAGCGTGTTCCCTGGGTAAATTGGTGCTTAAACCATCTTTAACTAAGATCGTTGTTGAATCTCCAGCTTTTCTGCAACGAATTCAGGGAGATATTTGTGGGCCTATTCACCCCCAATGTGGACCATTCTGATATTTTATGGTCTTGGTGGATGCTTCTGCGAGGTGGTCACATGTTTGCCTATTATCCACTCGCAATGTTGCCTTTGTACATTTGTTCGCTCAAATTATACGATTACATGCACATTTCCCTGAATTCCCCATCAAGTCTATCCGTCTTGATAGAGCTGCCAAGTTTACATCTCGAGCCTTTGACGCTTATTGCCAAGCAGTTGGCATTGACGTAGATGATGTTGCTCACGTTCATACACAAAATTGTCTAGCAGAATCATTTGTGAAGCGTCTTCAGCTCATTACTCGTCCTATGCTTATGAGAACTAAGCTACCAGTTGCAGCCTGGGGACCTGCCATTTTACATGCAGTTGCATTGGTTCGGATTCGTCCGACTGCATATCATTTGTATTCTCCTATGCAGCTTGTTATGGGTCACCAACCAAACATTTCACACTTGCATGTATTTGGTTGTGCTGTGCAAGTTCCTATTGCCCTTACGCGACGCACCAAGTTTGGTCCTCAGCGTCGACTAGGAATATATGTTGGCTTTGATTCACCTTCGATTATTCGTTATCTTGAGTCAATGATAGGTGATGTTTTTACCGCCCGTTTTGCGGACTGTCATTTTGATGAGACAGTCTTCCCGTCATTAGGGGAGACAATCCGTCGTCAGTAGAACGACGTGATTCGTCGTCAGAAGAACGACATGCGAATTCTTGGATCACACCATCTACGTCTCATCTTGATCCTCGTACCAATGCCTATAACATTGAGGTGCGAAAGATTGTTCATCTTCAGAAAATTGCCAATGAAATGCCTGATGCATTTAATGACGCAGCTAAAATTACTAAGTCATATATACATGCTGCAAATGCTCCAGCTAAACTTCATGTCCCAGAGACATGTTGTAAGAGCTGATGTCCCGATAGGGCATGTGACCCCAGTAGGATAACTTGCAGTACATGAGTCGTCTAATGCACGCCAAAAGCGTAGGCAACCCCTTGGTTCGAAAGATTCTGTTCCTAGGAAGAAGAAATGCCAATCAATAGTTGTAAATACTTCCAGAGAGAGTATCATTGAACGATCCACATTCTCTGATGATATGCCTCTTGAAGAAGGCAAATCCCCAGGAGAGGGACCGGTACAATCCCCAGGAGAGGGAAATGAGGAAATCTCTATAAATTATGCATGTACCGGAGAAATGTGGAATCGCAATGAAATAATTGTCGACGATATTTTTTCTTTCTCAGTAGCTACTGACATCGTCACAGAGAACGATGATATTGAGCCACGCTCTATAGAGGAATGTCGACATAGAACTGATTGGGCAAAATGGAGAGAAGCTATCCAAGCAGAGTTGGCTTCCCTTGCAAAGCGTGAGGTGTTTGGACCAGTTGTACCAACACCCGCGAATGTGAACCCGGTGGGAAACAAATGGGTCTTTGCAAGAAAACGCAATGAGAAAAACGAGGTCGTTCGCTATAAGGCGCGACTCGTGGCACAAGGTTTTTCACAGAGACCTGGGATTGATTATGAAGAGACATATTCTCCTGTTATGGATGCAATTACTTTCAGATATCTGATCAGTCTGGTAGTCTCAGAAAGACTCGACATGCATCTGATGGATGTGGTCACTGCGTATCTGTACGGGAAGTTAGATACAGATATTTATATGCGAGTCCCGGAAGGGTTATTTTTACCTGAGGGAAGACCACGCCATTTGTATTCACTTCAGCTCAAAAGAGCTTTGTATGGATTGAAACAATCCAGGCGGATGTGGTATAATCGCCTTAGTGAATACCTGATAAAGGAAGGATATACAAATGATCCCATTTGCCCCTGCGTTTTTATAAAGAAATCAGAATCTGGATTTGCTATCATCGTTGTGTATGTCGATGATATCAACTTAATCGGGACTCCTGAAGAGCTCCGTAATGTTGTTGAATACCTGAAGAAGGAATTCGAGATGAAAGATCTCGGGAAAATGAAATTTTGTCTTGGCTTGCAGATCGGGCATAACTCAAGTAGAGTTTTAGTCCATCAAACGACATATATTGAGAAGATTCTGAAGCGTTTCAACATGGATAAAGCACATCAATTGAGTACTCCTATGGTTGTAAGATCTCTTGATATTGAGAAAGACCCATTCCGACCAAAGGAAGAAGATGAAGCACTACTTGTCCTGAGGTACCATATTTGAGTGCAATCAGTGCATTGATGTACTTGGCCTAATGTACCAGACCAGACATTGCATTTGCTGTGAATCTGTTAGCCAGATTCAGTTCTGCCCCGACGAGGAGACATTGGACAGGTGTCAAGCAGCTTCTCCGCTATCTCCGCGGGACTACAGACATGGGATTATTCTATCAGAGAAACCCATCCAATGACTCACAAATAATGGGGTACATTGATGCCGGATATCTCTCCGATCCCTACAAAGCTATCTCCCAACCTAGTTATGTTTTTACAAGTGGTGGTACTACATTCTCTTGGCGATCTAACAAGCAAAGTCTTCCAGCCACTTCTTCGAATCATTCAGAGATTATTGCATTACATGAATCCAGC
Organism: Macleaya cordata; assembly: GCA_002174775.1. NCBI lineage: Eukaryota > Viridiplantae > Streptophyta > Magnoliopsida > Ranunculales > Papaveraceae > Macleaya > Macleaya cordata. The sequence goes on from MVGT01002976.1 coordinate 139,094, forward strand.
CGGGAATATGTGTGGCTACGATCACTGCTTGGACATATTAGAAACTCTTGCGCTCTACCCTCTGTCACTGGTGTTCCAACAGTCATTTTTGAAGACAATGCTGCTTGCATATCACAGGTCAGAGAAGGCTACATCAAAGGTGATAGAACCAAGCATATTTCGCCGAAGTTATTTTATTCTCACCATCTCCAGAAGAACTGTAAGATTGATATCCGACAGATACAATCCTGTGAGAATTTTGCTGATCTATTCACCAAGTCTCTGCCTACGGCGATGTTTAGAAAACTGGTTTATGGTATTGGTATGAGACGGATGTATCATCAAACGGACTGACTTGAGTGCCTGCTATATCAGGGGGAGTATTTTGCTGCCTATTTTGTCTGACTGGACCTTATCGCGTTGTACTCTTTTTTCTTTGTCAAGGTTTTGTCCCTTTGGGTTTTTCTTGCCAAAGTTTTTTTAATGATGCAGCTTATGCGAGTCCAGCACACTTCTTGGACTTTGTACTCTTTTCCTTAGCTCAGGTTTTGTCCCTCTGGGTTTTCCTGGCAAGGTTTTCAACGAGGCAATTATCTTAGAATGTTGGACATCCAAGGGGGAGTGTTATGACGCATAGGGGTGTGTGGCTGTCCCACCACCCATATGCCATACATATGGCCACGTCTTTGTACGTGTATCATGAGGGTGCATTCCTCACATGCACCCTCCTCTATATATAGGTTAGTCATTCTTTGTATTTGAGATATAGAAAAAATAAAGTTAATCAGTTACATATACGTGAAGTGTGAGATGTTGTATAAGTAACAGAAGACAGTTAGTTTTGTACGAATAAGAAATATCCTCTTCCCACTTCTCTCGATATATATCTTGTGTGCCTTAAAATCATAACATATATATCATATTTGCACAAATCCTAAGACCAATGTTACCTCATTTTTTGTTCTTTATTACTAAAATATTTTAAAAGATGGTATCTTGTCATACTCAGATTAACAAAGACTGACATGTTTTTTTTTTTGATATTAATGACATGTTCAAGCATGTATGTGGATTTGCATACCTAAGAGCTTGGGACATGGGAAAGCCATGAATTTAAGCTTCTCCAATCCAATCGTGGCCTGCTAAAAAATTGTACCACGTAGGAAGTACATCTAGTAGATCTTTAAGATAGTAAACAAGTTATTCTCACTAATGTTGGCCAAAAAAAATTGCCAAATTTCATCCACTCTTCCCCATTGTGGATTCAAATTTTTCGGATTAAAAGGTGGCTGATTTCGTTCACCCACTTGCTATGTATGCGAACAAAACCACCCATATGATCCTGCAGCCATAGGATGTTATTATACGGTCAAAGGATGAAGAGTTGATTGTTTACCTTCCCATGGACCTATAGCTAAATGGTTGATGATTTGCTCACCTTTTTCACAAGGGACCGTGCTAGAGCTACATCAACACCTACATCTTGCTACAACAAAGTGCATTTACGGTAGAGGGAAATCATTTTGAAATAAGAGCAAATCACGAAAGTGTGTGAAATTTTCACATTTACAGTTAAGAGGGTAGGTGTTTTACAAATTGTTGTAAGAGTTGCTATGAGTTTAACATTATTCTTTTACAAGTAGGTGAACAATATCATTCACATATCATACTCATATCAAACAAAGGTCAACCTAGAACTCGGATAACTGAATCCAAAGTGCTTTGTTATTTGTCAATCACAAATTTCAATCTCAGTGTGCTGTTTTTTGTACAACTAAATTCAGAAGTCAATTATCATTTGACCAAGGGAATGGTGCAATTTCAATACTAAGATCTGGTGTTACAATTGTAACACGGGACTGTTGGGCTCACATAGTTATACTTCAAGAATTGAAATTTGGTGGGGTTGTTTTCTTCATCATGTACACCATCCTCACAAAAAAAATCAGTGTATTCTAAAACTTCAAACCCCATCAAAAGTTTAACTATTTTCTTCACCGTTCATTTCTTTTCATTAATTTTCAATCAACTTTATTTCAAATTTTGATGGGGTTAGAAGTTTTAGAATGGACTAGCTTTTTGTGAGGATGATGTACATAGTAAGGATAACAACTTCACAAAATTTCAGTTTTTGAAGTATAATCATGTGGGCCCTATAGTTCGATGTTACAATTCTAAAACCAGATCTTGGTGTTCAAATAGCACGGTCCTTGACCAAGTACCATGATCTTGTGTCATGCCCACCATCCAATTGTCAAGTGTTTTACGATCAAAGTAATGTTTTATTTTGTGCGTCCATTTTGGAAAGACTTATGATTAGATTGCATTTATAGAAACTTTGGCCCTATTTAGTATCATGCAAATATTCGCAGGATGCAAATATCATGGGTGCATTAAATTTTATAGGTTTTTAGAAAGAGTTGATGGTATATTTGGATGATAATTTGTAGTGAGCCTATATATAAGTTATAAAGGCTATGATTATTTGCCGGTTTAAAAAGTGCTATGAAAATTCGTAGTCTTTTTATCTATTTTTAATAGAAAGCCCACTACAAAATACCATCAAAATATATAGTTTTAATGCACTCTTCAACATCCTGCAAAAATTAGCCGAGGACCTTTGAAGAAAAAAAAAAAAAAAAGCTCTCCTTAGTAAAATTGGGGCAACCCATAATCCTTTTGAATATTTCGAAGTCCCCCGTAACAAAGATAAAGTCCCTTTAACAACAACCCTTTGTTTGAGGTAGGTGGGTGCCCCTAATAGCATTTCCATTTACACTTCATATTTATTGACACTCGAAGCTGACAGGCGCCAACAAAATTTCCATTTCTTTTTTTATTTTTTTTTTCCAAAGGCGCCATTGTAAAATATTTTCCTTGACTCGTCCCTCCAAATTTGAATTTTAAAAATTTAAACACTACTCCAAGTACCAACCATGATCTGTTTTAGTTAGTGAGAAAGCATAACCAGAAAATGCTAATCATTTAGTCAGAGAGACTAATCAGAAAACGCTAATCACTGCGGGTTCATGTGCATTGAAACAAAAAAAACCCTAACCCTAACTTATTTAAAACAAGTTAACAACCAGAACGGAAGAAATAAACAAAGATCGATCTGTATTGCCAAGCGGTTTTCAAGAGCGAAGTCTCATTTTCTGAAATCCTTAAACTCTACGAATGAACATCGAAGATTTTGGGAAGAATGGATAACAACAGAGTTAGCTCAATATCTGTCTCAGATCCATCTTTTGCAAACCCTAGATCTGGTTCCAAGGTTGGATTTTTGTTTTTGTCTTCAATTATGAATTGTTCCAATATGTATTTTATTTTTTATGGATGAGTTCTTCGACTTTTTTTTTTTTTGCCCAGTTCATTCTGTTCTTGATTTGATTTTTCTTGTGTTTTCATTGTTAGTTTACGGGAGACCAGCGGAGACTGCAGAGTAGCATGGAATTATCAGGACGAACATTAGAACCTTGTCGTAAGAGAGTCAAAATGCGAGATATTGAGTCAGTTTTACAATCCGAAGGTAATAGTTTTATATTTTTATCAGTAAACAAACGATTTTATTGAAAGAGGAAAAGAAATTACATTAACAGAGAAACAAGCTGATGTTGCCTACAAAATTATTTCCCTGCATAGGAATGCAAACTGATCAAACCATTGAAAACGACATGCGTTGACATCCAACACAGCGCCTTTTTTTTTTTATTTTTTATCTTGGGTTGTTCTATTACAGGAGGATTATATTTTACAGAGATCATTTTATTACGTTTGGATTGTAACTTAGTGCTCAAGTTTGAAACACATTCTGCTCTTTCAGCTTCTTTCCATTTGGTTTTCAATTTGGGAATGAAACTATAAGATCTATATAACATTTTCAGCATTTCATAGAGGATGTAAATGTCACTGGATCTAGAGTAACTAAAATCATAATTAACAAGGAATCTTAGATATTTGTCTTTACATCTTTGGGATCTAGTTGGTTCCCTGTGAATCTTCTCCTAATCTTTCTTTTTCACTCTCACTTGTTTGTACATAATTATAATTTAACGTAATGCCTGTATCTAATTCATATTGTTTTGCAGCAAGAATTGAAACCCGTCGTTCAGAATCTTCAATAAACAAAGAGACCAGTCGGGCCACAAATCAGTTTCATTTTGGTCTAAATGAAGAGATTCCCAAAGTTACGGAAGACTTTTTTCCCAATCATGTAGGTCTAAAAAACAAAACGATTGTGGCTAAAAAGCCATCCTCTGATGTCAAACCTACATGCATTGATGAAAACAGCAAGCATTCCTTGCCTGCAAAGCAGGACAAAGATGGTGAACTTGGCTCTAAAACCTCAAGAGGTCCCGGGTTCGATCTTAATGCAGAAGATGTCTGTAATTTAGGGGAGAGGGATCCATTTTATCCTTACAAAGTTAATCATCAACTGAAGTCTAGAGAGGATTCTGAGTGTGGAAGCTCTACTGGTCCTTTGGAGGAAAACGACTCACTCAGAAGGTGGAAAGAGATGAAGCAAAATGGGTTCCTCTCATCTTCATCTTCACATGGATGTGTACCAGTACCAAAGCGCCGTGGAAGGAAAAGTAAAAGTGATACACTGAAGAAAAAAATGGAGCTTGCAAAAAAAGAAGAAATTAATAGGTTCTCAAAGATTGCAGCTCCAAGTGGATTGCTCACTGGATTGAATCCTGGGATCATAACCCATGTTAGAAATAGTAAGCAGGTCCACTCTATAATTGAGGCACTAGTGAGGTCTGAAAAAACTGAACATGGTAGTAGGAGTAGGACAGCAGGAGGTGAATTGATAAGAGAAACTAAGGATACTAATGATCAGAGGAATTATATTAATGATTCAGAAGCTCATAGATTTGGTCTCTCTCATGAGAATGAACTTCCAGATACCTTAAAAGGAACTAAGGATGCAATATATTTTGCGTATAAAAGGGTTTGTGGTGATACCTCTGTTACAACAAATTTCGGGTCTGAAAATGACATGCTTGCACTTAAGTTATCTTCGTCCATAACTATGCCATCAGAGACTAGAAGTTCTGTGAGTACTGAAGAGTCAGCAAGCCAAGCAAGTATTACTTCTCTCTCTGTAAAAGGTCAGTTTCAATACCAACATACTCTCTTCACCTTATTGTTACACTAGTATTATTTTCACCTTGTTGATTGGTCTTCAATGTTGTCCCATTTAGTTTTACAGTCAATAAAATTTAGATTGTAGTGCAGGCACAATGTTAGCAAAATACTATCAATTAAAAGAGCAAAGTAAGAAAATTAATTGTCATACTCAGTAGAGTGAATCCTAGCCCTTGTGACACCATTAAGGGGATGCTACCCTGAGATTTTAGATCAAAACAAACCTCTAACAACTATTCTTCTTGAACTTAAAACACCAAATAGCGCGGGTTTTAAGTAATACCTATATAACAAGAATATGGATAAGTGCGTCGAAATGAAGTGTTTATACAATGATCCCACATGAACCCAACTCGTCGACACATCTTGACACTTGATTCCTATGTTAAAAGATCAAGTTTTTAAGATACATCAATTCGCATCAAGTATGAAAACATTTTTCATCATATATAAACCATGTAAGTAATAGCTCAAAAGCAAAATATTAGTAACATTTGGTTTGTTCGCGCATATGCGTGGGGATGTGTCTGATGCCAGGAGACATGAGTAGAGCACTGTATTCAGACATGGAAAATGAATAGAAAACCATTTTTCCTTGGTACACAGCTAAATACATAAAATTTTCTCCTGTAGAATGATTTAAAAGAAATGAGAACATATTTTTGGGCTTATTTGGGTGTTTTCCTTCATTTTTTTAGCTGCAACTGTGGCTTCCCAATGGTTGGAACTTCTTTATCAGGACATAAGAGGGCGTCTTGCAGGTAATCATCAGCTTTTCTCAAATCTCTTGTATAGGTCAGCAAGATTTGAAATAGATCCTTATATCCATATAACATTCTGATGTTTTCATTTTTAACCACAGCATTGGAACGTAGTAAAAAGAGACTTCAGGCTGTAATTCAGATAGAACTGCCATTGCTAATGTCAAGAGAGTTCTCATCTGAACAAGAGAACAGCTCCTATTCTAGCAAATCCTCAACTGGTGAATGTCTCAACACTGCAAATCCAGATATACATCGAACAAAGTGGTTCACGCTTTTTGGTCAGATGGAAAAAGCACTCTCAGAAGAGGGAAAACAGCTAGTGAGTCTAGTATCATTTAAAGTTGGATTAATGTTTGATGTCTATGTGCTAATCTTTAGAACACAGGAATCCTCACACCGCATAGTCTCCACACGGGGCCAGAACTTACCAAGTTACAATTTGATGGGTCCTAAGTAACTGGAATAGTGATGGCTCAATAATCAGGGAATCAAATAATGGTGACCTGACAAATAATATTATGAGCAGCCAAACAAAGTCGAGTTTGATTTTGTTGACCAACGTTAACCGGACCATGTGATTGGTTGGGACCAAGACGGTCTTAAAAGGTCAGCGCCACGGTTGACTTGTCCGTTTAAGTCCCCACCTAACACATGGTGGTGTCTTATTGTTCCACGTTAAACTCGGATCAACAAAAACGTACTCAACAGAGTCTAGAGAGTGGACATCTAACTACCTGATTAGGCTGTTGAGATTGGGTTAGTTGTGCACTAAATGGGAAATGGAAAAAACAGATTCCTGTCTATTTAGGAACTCTATAAGTTTACTCCTTTTCTTTCTTTTTTTTTTTCATCTTTGAACCATGTTTTATTAGACATTATATTCTATTACCTTATTCAATGTAGAATGTAAATATTTTTTTTTGTTTTTTTCAACTTGTACAGTCCAGAGCCTGTTGGGATATTGGTGAATAATACACTTCAAACATGATTTTTCATTTTCCCCTCTTGCCATACTAGAAGTCCAACTTTTGAGGACACCGTAAAATTTCCAGATTCTATTGAGAGGCCCTACCTACTGTTTTCTTATTATTGCCAGAATATGCTAGTCATTTTTAATAAAAAGGTATTAAAAAAAAAAAAGTTCTGTTTGAACTATTATTTTCATTATTCGTAGTGATGTTAACTTTTGCTCTGATTCCTAATGAATATTTTAATCACCAATCCCAGTAATTCTCGAAATGTGGTTATTTTTGTCGTTCAAAAACTGTGGATTGTGAGTATTGTCTTCTGAGGAAGGTATTTCTAACTATTTACTGGACTTTTGATTCAGGAACGCTGGTTGAATCAAGTTAAAGAAGCACAATTGCACTGTGAGTGCGGTCTGCAATGTGTCAACTGGCATGATTTTCAGATACTCAAATCAGAAGATGACTCTAGGTATAACTGTTTATCTTAGTCATTATTCTGAAGTTTTAGAATTAGATGATTTCAATACAAAGATGATCTCCATGTAAGCCCCCACATGGACCTTGTCAAAATCATGTCTCCCAAACCTAACTCATAATTACTTGTTCATTTTGATAAACATGGAATGCTTTAGATTAGGAGGTCTGTAAAACACAATCCAATTCCTTCCCATATGTGGTGAGGATTATGCTAGACTGACCATATTTTCTGTGACCACATAATGTGACAGCTGATGTGGAGTGGAGTAAAATAATTACTCACGACTTATATTGTTGCCATATCAGCTGCCAAATCAGGTGGTTTGCTAATGTGGTCAGAAAGTTCTGGTCGATCTAGCATTACTAAAATGACAGATATCATAGCAAGAATACCCATTTGAATTACAGATTCTCTTCATCAGATCTTTCAAAACCTCTCTAGATTCTCCTCATTCTTCTCATCACACAAGTGAATGCTATAGATTTGATGGATACATCACTAATAAGAAACATTACTCAGCATTTTTTTTTAATTTTTTTTTAATTCAGAACAGATTTGATCATTGAAATTGTTCTTAAATTTGCTTTTGAACAGATCAAAGAAAGCAGGGAGACCAGAAAAAGAACAATCTTTAATGGCAGCTGCAGCCTCCATCTACTCTACATGCAATTTAGTCATGGCTAGTGAAAATGTGTTCTGTTTTTAAGCTTTTTCATCCCAAAATGCTCTTAATTTTATTCAAAATTTTTCTGTTCTTTGATTCCATACTAACTTACCAATCTGTTCATGTTGTAAACTTGTCAATTTACCATCCTTAATTATTACAGGTATCAATTTGAAAATTTGAAGATCAATTTTTTTTCTCTTTTATTATACTTTTTCAAGTATTTTGGGAATCCTCAGAAGCTGGGACCAACTCTTGGGTATAGTTTTTGTTTTGATTTCATGACCTAGATTATCCGGGTGGAGACCAAGTTGACTCAGTTGATTTGGACGATCCAGGCTGATTCCTGGCGTCTCAAAACTCCAGCATGAGAAAACAAACTGCATAGGACATAGAAAGGAAATTTGTTTTCAGAAAGAAATGGTTAGTAGTATCTCAATGTATATGACTTGCCTGAGTTAAATCCATGATGCAAACCAGTTAACCTGACTTGAGGCGAATTCGTAGAAATGGGTCGGGCTGACCTGAGTAAGAATAGACTTGGGTGAGTTGATCTGGTTTGGTTCGTGATCGAAAACAAGTTTTCAAAAACTAGGATACAAATAATCAGAAAATTTGAGTTGTATTCTTAGTCTTTTTTACATAAAAAACACTTTTTGTATTTCAATCCAAAAACTTTTCCAAAATAACTGTGAAGGCATCAAATGATCCACAAGTCTCAAAAATATGGATTTTACCTTACCCAGGTACGAGACTCGGGCGTAAGCCAAATTTGGCTTTCTCCAGACGAATTTGGAGATGTTTTTACGGGGAGTGGAACTGTCACCACATGACATCAGGCGTAGAGGAAGCAATGCGCCCAACAATGGGCGTGGAGAAAAAAAAAATTCATGGCGCGTAGTCCTCCGGATCATAACCCTCCCTCCACGCCTGGCTAAAAATATATTTTTTGTTTTGTTTTTTAAATCCATTTTTTTTTCATTAAACCTACCCCATCACTTTTAAAAATCATCCCAGCCTTCTATTTTATTCCTACTACATAGAGGAAGATGATCTAAGGGCTGTTTTTTGTGACAATGATCTCCTCACCGTGTAGATCATCATACGTAAAAATCAACACATTCTAAAACTTCTAACCCCCTCAAATCATCTCATCAAAATCTTAAAAAAATTTATCTTTTTTCAATCTTTAATTTTAGTACAAATTTGTAACCAACTTTTGATGAGGTTAAAAATTTTAGAATTGGATGATTTTTGGGTATGATGAAGTATAAGGTGAGGAGATCATTTTCACAAAAAAATCAGCCTTTAGATCCTCTCCTTGTGGGCCCTATGCGATTGGGGTTTAGAGGGAGCATTTGATTTTTATTATTTTTTTTTAAAAAAAATCATTTAAAAAAAAAATTGAACAAATGCTAGGCGTGGAGGCTCCACGCCTGGTATATTTTAAATTTTTTTGTTTTTTAAAAAAGGAACAAAGCCCTTTTTAATCAAGTTCTTAATTTTTTTTCAAAGAGGATAGCTGGATGTCGCTCTTGTAGGGTAAAAAACCGGTGGGTAAAATACCATTTTACTTTACACTGCCGTGGATGCTCTGACCAAAAACTTATTTTTGAAAACTATCTACCCAAATGCCCTTTTTCTATTTTTTTTATACCCCTTGTTTTCAAAAACATATCCAGGTCATGAAACATGACCCAAGCGCCACCTAAACTATTTTCTTGTTTCTTTTTTTTTGTTCTGTTCTTTTCGTTTTTTTTCTTTCAGTTGTTCTAGTCACGTTGTTGAGATGATATAACCGTTATAAGAACCAGAACAATATTAGAACCAATTCTAATAATTCGATATCCTTGTCTTTTTGTTCAGAACCAATAGACTGAGAATTTGACAATCTTGAATAGCCAATTCACCCGAAGACAATGTAGGAGGAATTATTCTTCGAGATCATACAAGTATTCTGAAAGGAGCTTTGAATGATCCCTTGCAAAGTTGTAGGACACCCTCAGTTGAGGAGGCGGGACGTAATGCTGCCATGGTATATGCTAGTTAGTACAGTTAGTACTGTCTGCGGCTATTGACAACTGATATCAAAAACAGGCTCACCACTTCAAAAAAAAAATGCTGCCATGGCGGTCATTTGGCAAATTATTTAAAGCAAAATGGAAGTAATATAAGCTGGAGATGCAAGCAACTTTGGACGAAGACATTAGCTGGACTCAAATTTTCACATCTTTCTCAAGTCATTTTATTTTTAGAGACGCTAATGCTGTTGGTGATGGATAATAAAACTACAAATTGTATTGTCGGTTATACTTATCCGACAAACCATTTTGCATCCTCGGCTGTATGAAATCAACAGCCATTGAGTTAATCTAATAAAAAAAAAAAAAATTGTGTTGTTTTATATTTCAGCAGAAGCATATTATTTTGATGTTTTCGAGTAAGAAAAGAATGACTTCAGTGGAACGCGTTGAAGGGATTGTCATTACTTTAAAACACAATAAATTCTGAAGACTTCAACACAAGTCCTTAATCAATTTTGTTCTCGAAATATTTCTCTTAGCTGATGGTAAAATCATTGCAAGTTGAACTCACAACCTGTCATGCTAACATTCTGAAAACCGTCTACACCTTAACATGCTAAGGTTAACTACTGACCAGTTTAACCGTAAAAAAAAGAAAAGAATGTTGACCATCAATTGGAAATTATAGATGAATTTCCTTTATCAAAATTGATTATGTTTGATGACAATGGTGGTATTACTCAAGAACTATATCCCCTCTCTTCACTTCCAACTATTGGATCTTGCTCATAACAATCTATACTCTTGTTACAAGCATGGAGTACCTTTCAAGGAACAGTTTATCTGCAGAGATCCCTGAAGAACTAACAAGTCTTTTCAGGTTGCAATCTTTGAACTTAAGGAAAGATCCCTAACAAAAATGGTTGGATGAGTTTTTTGTAATCTATTGATTGCTCAAAAAAACAGACTTTCAGGTTTAATTCCTCAAAGAATGTTGAATTTAACTTTCCTGTCACTTGAGTTTGTCATACAATAACTTGTCTAGGACATCAACTACCTAAATGCAGGGATTTACTAAAGTGAGCTATATGGGCAACCGGGGGTTCAATGGTCCTCCACTCAAGAACCTGAATGGAGATGAACAATCTCAAGAACCTGGTGATGGTGATATAGCAGAAGATGTCTCCTTTTATATTATGATGCGAGAGAGAGCAAAGAATTGTCATTATCACTGAAAAACATTGCACAATATTACATTCCACGAACAGTTTGGAATTTAAACCCACAGAAAAATCATTAATTAAAGCACAAAAAGACCCCAAAATATGAATAAGTACAGAATAGCTTACAATCAATAACGAGAGAGGGACGCATTTTTCAAATGGCTCGACCTATTGTAATGTCCATGCTCATCTCACTTGGATCCGTCGCCTGCAACTCGTCATGAATGCCATCCAGTTCTCTCTTGAATCTGGCCTTGGCGCTAGCATAGAGCATTTTACTCTTGCACCCTTGATGTATCAGAAGACCTACACCCAAGTAAACAGGTACATCTCATTAGACCAATTTTTGTGTTGTATTATGGGTAATGCATTGGTAATGCATTAAAGATGAAACTGATTGTTTCCTTCAATTCTATCTAAAGCTACATCTTCTATCAAAGCTTGTGTTTTGAAATTTGTTAGTCTCTCATTTCACTTCGCTATTTCATCATTGTCACTTTTTCAGAACTTTCACTTGCAAATCAATCCTTTGTGACTTGTACTGGTAAAACACATACAACAGTTGGCTAAAACACAATCCTGATTCTTTGGCTTATAGAGTGTACCTATTACTTTCAAGTGACTTTATTGAGAGGATCGATTAAGTCCATGTACCATTGTAAGTTTCAAAAAACAAAACCATAAATTGTAACGCTGTACCACTGTAATTTTAACCGAGTGAGATCTCTGACCGATGAGAGGTTGGTTACAAATCAACCACTTTTAAGTTTGTACATCAAAAGACAAATATAAAATTTTTATAAGAGACAAAAAACTAAACACCCTTGAATAATCTTAATGATGTAATTGCCAACATAAAGGTACAAGAAAGAAAGCCTCATTTTAAGGCTCTAACTTTATATATAATACAGATTTAGGTGCAGCCTGCAGTCTTGCAATTCATATTAAAGTCAACTTGCAGAACAGTTGTCGAACATCTTGGAATGTCCACGTGGACGTCGTGAAGTCAACTTACAGAACTGTTATCAAACATCTTGGGATGCGCTACAAGAGGACTATTGCACGACTAGGGGACAATGGTTGTGGTGTACAAGTTAAATGGAATAATAGAGTACTAGCTGGCAAATCAAATTGTTTAAGGAGTGTTTTGGATTTTTAAGACAATGGAGGACATAGGGTGTTTGTTTAATGCTTTGGGTAAATTCCTACTATTCTTTGATTGAAAAAGATTCATTAATCATCCAGAAAAAAAAAAGATAGCATCTACTGATAAAGATAATAAACAACAAACAACTGATTCTTAAAATGACTACGAGATCCTTAAATTTGGACTCTTAAATTAAGATATCTTAAATGGGGATTGAATGGGGCTGCAATAACTTATGTTGGACAAACAGTACAGGATATACCCTTAAGGACTATAGTATCAAGCAATAGAATCAATTTTTCATACCTCACAGGCAGCATTTAATGACCTTTTGTCAATGCTTCTTGTAAGCCATGGGTCTAGAGCCAGGTTGGAGTAGCCTTACTTGAAGCTATGTTTGAGGATGGATTATCAGAAACCTTAGCTAAAGAACGATACTGCAACTTCACACTCTCTGCGTTGTCCAATGTCTTTACTACGTACCTGTTAGAACGTTGAGGAATTAAAGGGAAACAAAGCAAAATCAGTAATTACTACATCAGATTGTCAGGGACAAATGGGAATGCAATATTCAGAATAATAAATAATTCATAGAAGTAGCATATGACCAAATGGCACACTTTTTCAGGTTGCCCGAGCCCGCAAATATTTGCCCCACCCGTTGATTAACCCATATCACAAGTCAGCTGGAGCAGTGTTTTTCATAATGGGCTAGTAGTGTTTTTCACCCATGTTTGAAGCCAATGAAAGAAAAAATTCAAACCCAACAGCCAACGCCTGTTTCTCAGCTATATCTTTGCCACTCTTAGATAAATAGGAAAATATTTACAATAATTTGCATATAGACGGAATAAAAATAATGATTCAGAATTAACCAACCATCCGTTCAAGCACTGAGTTGTTACAACAGCCTCACGTCCAACAAAGCGCAACGGGGTCCTCTTGTTCCCCTGCATTGAAATGCTTCAGGATACTGTTTCTGAATTGTATAAGTAGCAAAGTATAATAAATACACATTAAGTTCTCTAACTACCTTGATAATAACCCGGTCAGTGACGGCAAAAGGAAACTGAACACCTCTACCCCTTGAATTATCCATTCTATCCATGGAAAATGGTTCATGGTTATTACAGTTGTTCTGCATAAATGAGGAAATTGAAGAATAAGTGGAGATGCCGTACATGAAAATGTAATAAGCAAAATGTCAATGCTGCAAGTACAAAATCATGAAAAGTCAAACCTGTTCAAATCTTTCTTTTCTTCTTTTGGATGCTCGTTGAGATTGCAACTCTTCTTCACGGCGAAATGCCTGAACTGCAGTACGGAGAGCTATAGACGAACAGGAAAGATATATTCAGAATGAGTAATATTTTTCTATAGCATGAAATTTATGAACTTTCTGAAGGAGAAAGCCTAACTTACAAAACATAAATTCAGATTGAATGATGGAAAATAAAATAGTTATTAATTCGGTATTCGGCAAAAGTTTGCTTCGGGAACAATTCAGGTATTATTCAAATTTATGGTCGACAAATTCTTTAAAAATTTCGGTAAAAAAATTGGAGTTCAGTAAATATGCAGGTCAGGAATAATTCGAGTACAATTCGGATTTTATATAAAAGAATTCGCTAAAAAAATCGGGTATATGTATGAATAAAATGCCTAAAATTATAATATGCCACCAGTAAAGTATAATACTAACAGTTAGCAAACAACAAGTCTTCAACTTAAATCATATTCAATTAACTAAATACAAAATACTACAATATATGTGAAACACTAAGTATCTACATTCATCCAAAAAAAAAAAAATATGACTAATTTTCAAATTTCAAGTGCTGAAGGATAAGCCAATTGACTAAGAAAATGATCCATATCCATCAAAAAAAAAAAATATTAGAGAGAGAGAGAGAGATTACCCATTGAAGTGTTATGATGTAGACCTAAAATGTTGTATCAGTCGAACTTGAAGCTTGTGAAGAGAAACTAGTACACTTAATCCTTGGCAGTACATAATGGAGAGTGGATGGTTGCAGAGAAAAAAATGGAGTGTTGATTGTTGAAGAAGAAATAGTACAGTTTCTATTCCTTGGTGGTAATGGATAGTGGAGAGAGAAACAAAAAGTCTCTTTGTCATCTCTTTCTTTTTGGTAAATTTTTTTATTTTTTTTTCCCTCGTTTTTTGGTTAGACTTAAAGTGTTTGTTGGTATCCGTATACGGTGAAATAGTGTATTAATAAAGACTATACTAAAGTTTCTATCCTATACTACCCATATTATTGTAATTAGTGTGGTACCTGCTAAATAGTTAACTAATTTTGTGCTCCGATTTTTTCAGCCGATTAATTCACATTTGCAAATTATTCGTGATAGCCAAAGAACTGACAACTTATACCAAATCAATTAAATATGCAAACGAATGGTACTTTTAAGCAAAAATTCACAAATTCGCGAACTTACTTCAAAGAAGCAATTGCAGGTAAAGAGGCAATTAGTTTATCAATTGCAGGTTCTAAAATTGACGAAAGGAAATCCTGAGTATAATAAGTAAGTTAATTTCTTATAATACTGCAAAAACAATATGCTAAGACTTACAAAGGTTTGATGCCACAGACTCTTCTGAAACTGGTTGTGAACAGGTATAGCAAGCTTTCTGCATTGCCAAAGATGGAAGTATTAAACGTCAAGTAAATAAAAGTCTAACAGTAAATCATAAAATGGATCCTGGAGGATAACTCTTTCTAGATTTGACTATCTAGTAACATTTATATGATATAAGCATTAAGTGTAAAGATAAGGGTGTAAAGTTTCTAATTCAACTGCCTTTTTGTAACAAAGACAACATTACAAACTAATTGCATTAAAATCCTGCTAGTACCTTGAGGAAAGTAAAGGTTGGCAGGTCAAATATTTCCAAGACTTTTCGAGTCATACTGCTAGGAACTTCTTTTACCACCCCATTGTGAGTCTCCATATCAAAAATCAGCTTGCTAGTTGATTTCTAGCCATAAAACTTGAGCATATTTCCATCAAACCCTTGAACCCAAAAATTTTAACCATTTCTTTGATCTGCTATCAAGATGAGTTTTGGAGTTAAGAGTCACATCCAAATCAAGCTGGTTTTTATCCATGATGCGACGATTAAGAAATCCTTAAATCTAGTGGCAAGGAATCTCTAATCAAGCTGATACACGTCTGTAGATTCACTAAGCATTGGCCCAAAAACTCATGAGTGAACAGCTTGGAAAAGGTTCCCCACGTGTCAGTATATGGAAAAATCAACCATGCATGACACGAATCAACGACCAGCACATCAGGCTTCTCATAGCACATTTAGGACCTTGAGGCATATAGTTTTATAGAGGTTATTTTTTAAAATACAAAAGCATTGAAGCATTATCCTTAGGTACGCTTGTTTCATAATTTATCCTTCAGAGTAAATTTCCCTAACAATTATACACAAGAAAATAACTGCCGCTAAGAACTCACCGTTCTAATTACATGCTGCATTCCACCACTTCCAAATGAATGTCCACAAGGCAATATCATGGCATCATCCATCAAAGTTCCTCTATAAAAACACAATGAACGTGAACAATTAGTGACCAGGAGATGGTTTTGGGAGAATCTGAACGTGCCAACCTCCTCCATCAGAGCTTATTTAGTGACAGACAGATAGGTGGAATTTGTCTTATAAATTGTGCCTATCTGAGTCTCAAATCACTCATAAGCTCCAATAGAAGAAGGGTTTGCACTTTCAGATTTTCCCAAAAGCATCTCCATGCTCTACAGGTACAAGATTAATTGCTTAATAACACCCTAAACGCATTCAATTGTAAGTCTAAGAGCTTGCACCTAAATCCACTAAACTGGCCCATCGATAACTAAAATAATCCAATAAACGTGTTTCAAGCAAAACCAGACAATTCTTTCTGCAGATTTCAATCATAAGAATGAACAGCAGATACCCATTTTAATAGAAAAGAATGGGACTAAATAAAACCAGTAAATGTTCAAGCAGACTTACGTTACGGGGTCTGAGAGAATCGCCCTTAGAGACTCCCCTGATTCCTTTGACAAAAACACATCCTTTCTAACACTAAACCCACAACCATTCTCCCCTCCAATTACCTTATGCACCATAGTTGCCCCCTCTGATCCTTGTATAAAGTGTGAATAGTAATGATCAGGTTCTGCAATCGTAACCGCATTGTCATACATGCCAACCCTTCCTTGTTGATTTTGTTCTTCACTTGAACTCCCTCTAATATTATTTGCAGAGTGAATAACATTAACGTTTCCATCCTTCACTAACACTCCTCTACTTGATCCTAACATGAACATCAATTACGACTAAGCATCATCAAAACCTAAAAACCAAAACTTTTTAACAAAAACTAAAATAAACTAAAAAGTTTGAAAGTTTCATACCAAATGAAGAATGGGGTTTCTGCAAATTCCCTTTCTCGTTGCTAATCTTCTCCGAACTACTATCTACACTACCACTGCTATTATTGTTCTTATTATTACCATCTTCTACTACTACTACCAAACCCTCAACTTCTCCATCTCCATCATCATCCTCATCATCTTCGTCATCATCTTCATCGTCATCTGATTCAGAGTTATCATAAATACTCCGACGAAAATCCGTATTCTGATTCTGATTCTGACAATAGGGTTGTTCTCGTTCAATAGAATACAATTTTTCCTCAACAAAACCAGTTAATCCTCTGGTCTTCCTTCCAGAATCTTCAACTTTCCTTTGCATTACTTCCGGAGTAGTATTAGTAGTATTACCACAATTGAACTGTAAACTCACATCATGAAACAACATCTGCGAATTCAATCCATTGTTCTCCATCCTCTGTGCCGGCACCAAATTCATCTATTCCAAAAACCCTAAATCCACCATCAAAATCGTTCAGAAATAACTAGATTCTGAGCTCTAAGGATCAAATTAATGAAATTGTTACAAGAATTGAGAAGCTCAGATAGTGAAAGGAAGATGAATTAGATGATTTAAGTAGTGGATTTTAAAGTGTTTTCATCTCTGAATGTGAGAGGGAAATGTGAGGAGGTTTTTGAGGAACATGGGAAGAAATTAGGGCAAAAAAGAAGAAGAAAAGTAACGGTTATATCTACTTTTTCAAGTCTCTTCTTCTCCGTTTTCCGTTTTTCGTCCTTCTTTTCTTATCCTGAAATGTTTGTTCGTAGGAGAGAGAAAGAAGAGAGAGCTTTAAACGGGTTTTTTTACTATTTCAAAGAGAATCCGAGGTTGAAGTCCACCAGTTCTTAACCTGCGCCGTCAACTAAAAAATGGAAAGTTGGAAAACGAGGAGTGGCCGCATAGAGGGTTCTATGAGACCCTCCTTTTTATTGCCACCTAGCATAACTAGTGGTGGGTGACGTTGATACCTCGCTTTCTCGTAATAGTAGGTCTAGCTTGAATTTTGTTTTGTTTTGTTTTTTTTTTCAAAAATGATATGAGAACAGGTAGACCTGTCAACGGGTTAGGGTTAGGGTCGACCCTAGCCGGGTTGGCGGGTTAACGAGTCAGGATTGCTCAACCCTAACCTTGACTCGTTTAATAAACGGGTCAGTTTTTCAAACCCTAACCCTAGGCGGGTTGACCCTAACGGGTTGGCGGGTTAACTCTAACTAAAATTTAAAAAATTTAAAGACCATTTATTACTCATTAATTATTATTTTAAACTTAAAACTCATTAGATAAATTAAAATTTGTCAAATTTATTAGTTAAAAGATTAAATTACTAACTAAAACTTAAAAATTAAAATTAAAAATTAAAATTTACTTATAAAAAACCGAAACTAAAGTTTTATTTTTTTAAAAAAATATAATTTACGGGTTGGCGGGTCATCCGCGGGTTTGGCGGGTTGATCCTACTGACCCGCGAGTCCAAAAATGTCAACCCTAACTCTACCCATTTAGTTGGCGGGTCGGGTTAGGGTCGGGTTAGGCGGGTCGAGTTGGCGGGTCGGGTTACTCGTTGCCAGGTCTAAGAACAGGGCATAATCCGACAGGTTGAACAGATTTCGGTGGCACCCAATTTCAGTCGGTCATTGTATATGTGTGGACCCACAAATATACAATAAGTGGTTGAGATTGAATGTCATTTCAATCTGTTCATAAAGGGCTAGTCCCAATATCACCTCTTTTCTTTTTTTGGTTGGTTAGGTCCAGCTTGATTTACTTATGGGTGATGCTACACATACTACCACTTTTATTGTATTTCTTTTCATCAAAGTCATTTATGAGGGCATCGTGATAATTTTTAAATGAACACAAATTACGAGAAATAAAGAATTAATTCGTTACCATTGAATGCAAATGTAGTAGGTTTAGAATTTTCCTTACTTGATAGAAAAAAATATATGTGAAATTTCGCATAATGACCACTAATCACAACTTAATTTTTGTGCTGCGGATTTTATACAGTAATAAAAAGCAATACTAAAAAATAGTTTGTTAATAATGTAGATCAATTACAATTACTTTATTAATTTTGGACAACCGAACCATTTTGCTGATGACTGTTTACTTTTTGCTAAGGCTTCTTTGATTGAAGCTAGAAATTTGGTTGAAGTGGTCTCCACCTTCAGTAAGGCATCTGGTCAGTCGATAAACTTTGATAAATCAGGAGTCTGCTTTAGTAATAATATGCCTAATAAGCATTGCAAAAAATTACTTAGAATCCTCAATGTCAAATACATAGGACTGAATGACAAGTACCTAAGCATCCCTTTGTTTACGCACAAGTCCAAGATTGCTTGCTTTAATCCTATTGTGGAAAAGATTAGAGATAGACTTCAAGGTTGGAAAGAGAAAATTCTCTCTCCAGCTGGAAAAACAACTCCAGTGAAAACCATTATCCAAACTGTTGCCACCTTCTAGATGGGGGTTTTTGTCATCCCTAAGTTCATCACGAAGGAAATCTCCAATCTCCAACGTGATTTCTGGTGGGGGAAACTTGATAGGGTTAAAAAGGGGGTTTACCTTAAGGCTTGGACTGCCATTTGCAAGCCTAAAAGGGCTGGAGGTCTTGGCTTTCGTAATGTAGAATTCTTTAACTCTGCTCTGATAACTAAAGTTGGTTGGAGACTCATGTCTGAAAGAGATACCCTTTGGGGAAAATTGCTGGAAATGAAATATTTTACCAATATGAATCCTCTTCTTTGTAAGGTTAAATCGAGTTCCTCTTGGCTCTGGAAGGGTATCATTAAAGGATTAGTTGAAATTAGGAAGTATGGCATTTGGGAGGTTAGAGATGGTTCTCGAATCAATATTTGGAAAATTCTTTGGATTCCAAATATATCCTCCGTTATCCATCTGCATACTCCAAGTCCAACTAATACTGATACCAACCTTACACTTGTCAGTCAATTTTTCAAAAATAATATGAGAGAGTGGGATCCTGTTTGCTTAGCTAGTTTGTTCGATGTTCAAACTCAGATCCAAATCCTTAATATCAGGATCCCTTCTACTGGGGCAGACCAGTTCAAATGGACTTTAACTCCAAGTGGTCATTTCTCTGTTAAGTCTTTGTATAAAGCCTTTACTAATGAGACCTCTGCTAGAAATATGGTGTGGGATAAAATCTGGGGTATGGAAATTATGCCTAGGATTCAACTTTTTCTGTGGAAGTGCATTTCTAATATTCTTCCTCTACATGACAGGATAGCTTCTATACTGCCATTAATAGGGAATTTTTGTCCTCTTTGTGCTCAAGAGGGTGAAAACATTGAACATTTGTTTATGAAATGTGATTTTACTAGAGCTGTTTGGTTTGGAATGTCATGTGGTTTTAAAATCGAATTTTTAGAGTTTACCACTTTCAAAGACTGGTTTTTAAGCTGGGATGATAACTCTGTTGTTAATTTTAACTTTGGGGTTGATTGGCCTGTTATTTGCTCTTATGTGAACTAGTTTATTTGGAAAGTGAGATGTGCTGCTGTTTTTGAAAAAATTAGGCCAAACCCTGTCAGTACATTGAATCAGATATGCAATGCTATTGAAACCCTTAAAGGATTTAAAGATAAGGTCCATCAACAAATACCTAACCCCCATCCCCAACCAATTACAACTGTTCAATCCCCCTTTCCGGTGCTATGGGTCATAAAACTATTCATTCATTATACAACTGCCACTGATATTATGGGTATTGGTATTCTGCTTAATACTTCTACAGGTATCCCAAACGATTCAAGATGCATCCCATGCAGAACCTGCTTGAATGAAGAGGAAGGGCTATTTTTTGCTATTTTGTGTTCTCTAAAATGGTGTATCGAGCTGAAGATAAAAAATGTACAACTTAAATCTAACAACAGGTTCGTAACCTGCTATAACGACGGAAGTAGAGGAAGAATATGCTGGAGAAATGAAAAGTTTTTTGAAGATGGACGGGTGCTGGTTACTCTACTTCATAATGTTTGGTTCAAATATGTAAAGTTTGGTAAATATGACTCTGTTACTAATCTGGCTATGTGTGCTAGAAGGTTACCAATTCAAGATACTTGGCTTGATGCTGGATCTGCAAACTCAATATCGCTGATAGGGTCTGTAAACATTATAGCTTCCGAGGGTTTTCCTGTTGGTGCTACTCACTCCCTTTAATCTATCTTGGTTTGTTTTTCGCTTAAAAACAAAAAAAGATCCAAAAAAAAGTTCTGCAACACTTTGTAATTGTGTTAAAAGGCCGAAAAGATTGTTTGAAGTCTGTCAGACAACCGTGCAACCATCTCAGCCGTCGGATGACGAACCGAGAACGATCCTCTACAGATGGATGATCTACCTGTACATCACCAGCCGTTAATCACGCTCTGGTCGCACGGTCATGATTCATCGACCAGACTTAGGTTCCTGTCTCCTTAGAACTCAAGGATACAGAGGTACGATCCTATAGAACAGATCCTGTTCAAGTAAGGTCGTGTCATGCTGTCCCGTCTGCTGTTAATAAAACTACAAAAAGAAATGTAAATCTAAATGATGTGGGACTTAAAACCCTAAAATTCTTGAGCGCCACGAAGGCCCAACTTGGGAGTTCATGAGAGCCAGTACCATCTTGAAGCCCAAAATAGCCCATCAAAACCCTACAAAAAACCTACCAAAATGAAGTAAATGCAGAAGAAGAACAACGCGAAGCAGAGAGAAGAAGAAATGGCGTCGAATGGCGTTACCAACGAAAGCATCAAACGCAAGGCAAAGCAAGCAATTGTTTATTCTCTCTGCAAACGTCTCTCTCTAGATCCAGTGAGCACCCAAAACACTCAAATCCATCTTTAATGCGTTTTATACATCACTTTACTTGTTTTCTAGGATTTCCAAGTAATCTCTTTGTTCAACTGTATTTTCATTAGTTCTCAGTGGGTTTTCGATTTCTTGTTTTAAATTCTGCTTATTTGTTATTAATCTTTGATTTCTAGAACTGGGTTTCTTTGTTTTTTTTATGGTTAAGTCGTAATTAGTTCATATATGAACTGGAAATACATTTGCTTCTGGGCTTTTGATTGCTATAAAATTCTAATTCTGCATTCGAAGTTCCAACGAATTAATATTTGAGGAATACATTTTAATTTTGTTGGCATAAAAAAAATGTATACCACATGCACATGAATAAGGTGATTATGATTTTGAAATCACTAGATTTTTTTGATAATTGACTCTAAAATTTATTGAAATAAGGCAATTTTCCATGGGCGCTATTTCGGCACTTGTCGATTATATCCCATTTATTTAGATAGTGAATTCGTTAGCAATTTTTCGGATTGTACACCACATTTACCTCAATTTTTCTTATTAGTCTGTACTGTGTTACAATTTTGCACATTTATAGATGGGGAAGTAGGAAAGGTTTGGAAACTACTTTAACTTCTGTTAATCATCAGAAGAGGTCAAGAATGAGAGAGAAGTAGATTGGTTCACTGAAGTATGCTCATCCCTTGTATTAAACTATGATGTCAATTGCTCATGACATTGCGTATGAATATATAGCTTCAGGACGCCTCGTGACTTAATTTAAGTCTCTGTTATTGCCAAAAAAAAAAGGGAGAAAATGACCTTTATGTTCATTCTGCCATCTAGTCTTGATAATGACAGAGACCTCATCATAAGTGGTTCTCTAGAGTTGGATTTTTATTCCTTTCGCCAGCTAACAATGGTAACGGTATTCCATTATCCTTACAGTTCTATCTTTGGATGCTAACGTTTGAGATACTTTAGAATAGCTCCTTTGGCATGCAATGAAAATCAGAAAGATGGCTTTCCATCACCCACCATGAACCCAATTTCCTATGAAAGCCTGTTTATGACTTGAAACGTCCTTGACTAGAGAGGCTTGATCCTGTTTTCTTCTATCCCCTAACTTGCCATTTTGTTTAACTCATCCTAGTTTGGATGCATGTGTGTCTTTGTGATTGAAGTTGTACTTTCAACAGAAAATATGGTTGAACTTGATTTACTATGGAGTGCAATTGTTGGTCTTTAATTTCCTTGTATAATTCTCTTTTTCTCTATGTCAAAAAAAAAAACTTCTAATCTGTTCCTGCAATGTGTTATTTATTTATTTTTATTTTTTGTATCATCATAGTCAAACAAACCTATTGCTGAAACTAAACTATATACTTGACCCATGCAGCAAAGCTTCTCAAATGAAGGCATTGTAGCAAATGACATTAAGACCTTGTACTCAGACATCTCAAAGTTAACAGGAGCAGGATCTCCTCTCAAAACAGATGAAGAGGTAAATTCATGTTGGTTTGGTGACAGAGATATCTTGAATTCTGATGCTAATCATTCATTGGTTATAGTTTTCAAGTTCTATAATTGCATAAGGTATTAAATGTTACCAGTT
Organism: Macleaya cordata; assembly: GCA_002174775.1. NCBI lineage: Eukaryota > Viridiplantae > Streptophyta > Magnoliopsida > Ranunculales > Papaveraceae > Macleaya > Macleaya cordata. The sequence goes on from MVGT01002976.1 coordinate 162,363, forward strand.
TTAGGACAGCTTATAAACTTGCTAATATGATTTGTTGATCACATAGCAAATCTTTTACAATGTAAAAAGATTTGTATTGGTTGAGCGTTGGTTGAGTCACACCATCAAGCTGAGTTCTGAAGCTGTTGACCTCAATACACTAACTTTTGGGTGTAGGTGATGAAATGGGTAGGATTTGCGGATAGCTTTCCTGTTGATCTTGGAGCCCGCCTTGGAGTTCTTAAAGGGTTAAATGTCGAATTGAACCAGAAAGCCGTTCTCTTGGGGTATGGATTCAAACCATCGGAAGCAGATATTGTTGTATTCTCCATCTTGCATTCTTTTGTGGTATGTACTGGTCTTCTTTTTGTTCTCATTCTTTGTTGTTCTTTCCTTAAGCTCTCTCAGTGGTTATCTTTATTTTTTTGTTTATCCCCTAATAATTATAACAGGGGTTTTGATAAAAGAAAAGTAACTTTGTGGTGGGCCACCAGTAATGCCTATTATCATTTCTCATGTTCTTCTGTAAAAGTAAGAATGTTAAGGGAAATTCAGGGTACCTCCTTGTTTCTACTCAACCTTTTAGAGGTTAAGGATTTAGTGATTGATGTTGTGATCTGATGAGCTAGGATTTTGTTTAATCAACATAACTATGCACATTGTGTTCTAACTTCTCGCTCCGCTAATGTTTCATTGCCAGAGTGATCTTTCAAGTACAGAGAGGCAGAAATACCCAAATGTGCTGAGATGGGTCGACTACATTCAGGTAGGTCAACTTAGCATTGTCTTATAACAATACTCACTGTAATTCCCATATGCAATACTTGAGTAAATGCTCCTGCTGATGAATTAAACCCCCCTCGACTTTTGACTATATTGGGTTGCATGGTTTTGAGCACTAGGTGCATCTAGTAATTAATTGCTTGTTGCGCAATTTATCTTTTTCCCTAAATTTAAAGGAAGTTCTGGAGATTCTCCATATTGTGATTAAAAATTCCTGGATCTGTTTTGTGTACAATTTCGTTATAAAGAAATGCTTCTATAAAGCTCATGTTTTTCTTTTTCTGTAGAGCAAGGAAGACTTCGGGGACATATTTGAAAAGATTCAAGTGGAGAAGACTGTATTTGAGCCTCAAGTGAGTGATCTCTACATCACAATGGCCATTTTGTTGATGAAAGTGTCCTATAAAAAAAAGAAAAGTTAATAGAAGTGTGGTTACCTTCAACTCCCTGACTTACTAGCCATTCTCTGTGCTATGTTACTGCTGTTGTTATAAAGATACATCTGTGACGAGGGCATAGATCATACCCGCATTGGTGTGTATTAAATCCAATTGGAAGTCTGCCATTAAGTTTGCTTCTATGCTGAAGAAGAATAGTATCATGATCTGTAACCTATTGCAGTTCCCTTTGCTGCATTTCATTTTCATTCTTTCCAATGCATGGGAAAGGTGATTTGAGCCAGCAGTATGTTCAGCAGAAGTCAATATCCCCCATATTGGACATAATTGGGAGCTATTTAACAGTTTTTACCGATAATAAAAACACTATTTAAAGGTTCTTTCTTGATTATGTTATGCAGGTCTCAAAAAATGTAGGGAAAGTGGACTCTGATCTGAATTCGAGAAAAGGTGTGCAGAATATTAAGACTGCAGATAAGGCAGAAGCAGACTCAAATTCAAAGAAGAGTGAAAACTTAGCAGCAGACCCAGAAACAAAGAAGAGTGTAAAGTCTGAAGCAGACTTGAAAACAAAAAAGAGTGCGACTGAGGTAATCTTTGCAAAATTGTGCTGAAGTTCATCACTTTTCTGTTCTTTTTTATCCATAATATCAATGCTCTGCGTGTTGAGGTACACGATATGCTCTTTCTGCAGTTTTACCTCTGTCCTAATAAGAGCTTCCATATTTTCTTTGATTATAGGATTAACATCATTTCATGCTGTTGATATAATGGTTGGGGAGATCATTTTTAAAAATTGGTCATTACCTCAAATTCATGTGAACCTCATGACCAGTTTTGTGGGTTCAACCTTCCCTTTCTCGTTGTTGATGTTAATTATGGTTGGGGCGTTTACAACTGTAATATAGGGTAATTTTCAAAATTTTCTTTTTCATATAATTTCCCAACAATGACTTTCTGTTATGCTTGCTGAAAATTTAAGAAAAAGGTTCCCGGAGATAGCAAAGCCACCGACGAGAAGAAAAAAACATCAGAAAAAGAATCAGTGGACAAGGATACGGAAACTAGTGTTAGTTTGCTTAATATACAAGTTGGTCTTATTCGAAAGGCATGGAAGCACCCATCTGCGGACAGGTATGTTCTCAAACTTTGGCTTGCTTCCTGTTTCCCAAGGGATTTTCGTAGTTAACAAAAAAAAGAAAAAAGAAGTAACACTTTAGAAAGATGATATCCCACATGCAGCTTCTTTGTGGCTTGGGGTTTTACTGTGTGGATTCCATGTATCCACAGGGTTTGAACCATTCTGTTGTAAGCAATCACAAAATTGAGTTTGTTAAATAAGCAGACTTGAATTACATGTGGTGTGTGGGGAATTCCTGCTGTTGAGATTTGAGAACCATGATGCCACTCTTATGAAGCTTACAGACTGCTCAACAATAGCTCTTCCTTAATCGTTTTTCTCTATTAAACAGTTTACTTGTTGAGGAGATAGATGTGGGAGAAGGGACTGTGCGACAAGTGGTCAGTGGCCTTGCAAAGTTTTGCAGTCCGGAGGAATTAACAGTAAGAAAATTACTTGGGTTACATCACAGCTATTTTTTGTGTTGATTTAAATGTGGGGATCCTTTTATATGGTAAATTTAAGATTTTCAAGAAAGCCCTGGTATATATTCTAGTTAATAACCGGAGGTTACTTTTCAATGGTCTTTACAACACCTTTGGCATGCAGAACCGTAGGGTGGTGCTAATTACGAATGTGAAGCCTGGAAAACTACGAGATGTGATGTCTGCTGGACTGGTACATCTTTGGACACTCTTATTATTTTGCATACTAGTTAGATTATGTTGTTTTAATCAAAATGTTATGTTCTTTGTTGCTATCTGAGGGATGACCCTTTGTGATGGTAATGTGGGCAATCTTGCTCTTTGCGGTCACCTTAATCCCTATATGAAGCTCTGGAAATACCCAACCTTGTTCCTCCTATTTTCACCCTTTTGCCAACCAGAAAGATATGCGTAGATTAGTGGAAAACACTTCAAGAAGTTGCTTGTTGGTTTATGAAAGATGTGGTTAATGTTTATATGTGGGTGTGACAACTTTGCTTTGCAGGTTCTCTGTGCTTCCAATCAGGATCACACCCTTGTGGAGCCTTTGCTTCCTCCGGAAGGGGCAAAAATTGGGGAGCGTGTTTCATTTTCAGGGTAAGCATCATTACATACTAATGGAAAAGGTGCACTTATGTCCTATAGCCCTAAGCTAAATGCACAAGGATTCCCGGATATATCGGGAACATTAGAATTATTCCCTTGAGGAAGATATAGGGATTTAATCTAACGAGTATCTATTGAAAAAGAAAAAGCGTACTTCTATTAAGTTGAATGCGGTTAGCTAGTTTAGAACAAGCAAAACTATGGCAGTACCTTCATTAAAGATTCTTCTGAGTGGACTTGTTTAGTTTGGTAATATCTATTCTTTTGGAAGCGTGAGGATCATCTGTCAATTGACTCAATTGTGATGGGAAATCAAGATTAACCAATGTATTAGGGTTTATGTTTTGAACCCCTCGTTGGATAATTCCTTGCCCATTTTCTAGGTAACTGGACCTTTTCAACCTATGTTCTAAGAAGAAAAAAAAACCTATTTTGCATATTTACTTGTGCATATTAGGCTACCTTCTTTGAATAAGGAGGTCTGCAAGTCTATCTAACTTGACATTGTGAACATTTCCATCTAGGCATGACGGAAAGCCAGAAGATGTTCTAAACCCCAAAAAGAAGCAGTTGGATAAGATTACACCGGTATGCATTTCAAATCTATGGAGCTTGTCATTCACCTCAATTATGCAAAGCATGGCTATTAACTCATAATTTTTATATTTATTACGTCTTTTATGGAGTAAACAATAGATGATGGCTTGTGTGATTCTCTTTGCATGGATCCAGGCACATCCATTGAATGGACCATTAAATCAAAATTGCAGAACATGGATAGTCAACCATCCACCAATGAGCTTTTGTTCTTCCTCTGTTTACTAGAATGAGTTTCTAAATAAATAAATCAATGGAATGGATGGTTAGGTCTTTCTGCTGTGATCCATTCAAGTGGTGCATTGATTTGGACTGTCCAGCTCAATGGATGCTTTGTCTGCTCATTCATGCTTGTTTGTCATCCACATTTACAAGTTCCTCCATTTATGGGTATGATTTGATTGATGTGTTTTTTTATGATTCAATCACGGGATTCTGTTGGTGCAGCATCTTTGCACCGATGACAAAGGCGTTGCCACATTTAAGGGGATACCATTCATGACATCTGCTGGACCATGCACATCTTCCGTTCCCAATGCTAGCGTCAAATAAAGATATTGAAGCACTGTAACATGTGAAGTCTTCTGGTGTTCATCATCTCATCTGTTCATGGCATTTCTGTCACGTGTTTTTGAGATCCAGTGGGCCGTTGCGTGCTTTTTGCCGTCTATGGTCCCGAAGCTGGTGGTCGTCTTGTATTTTTTTTTTTTATATCATTTGGTTAAAGGGAGGACATGAGAGGGATTGGGCAAGGATATTTTTGATGGGTCACTACTTGCTGATGCTTGTTAGCAGGTTATGTAATGCATTCTCACATACCATCTTAAGTCAATTGTAGTAGCTCCAAATACTGAACAGTATAGTGCTGATGGAAGTGAAATGAGTATGTTGCTGTATGTTTGAACTTTGAAGACAAACAAATGTAGGTCTTAATTCTTCCACCAGAATTTACCCGATCAAATATTGTAGCCATCTGAACCGTTGTTTTGGTGAGATTGTTGGTCAGACGATTATTATTTTCTGATGGCATCAATCCTTCCCTTATTAACCAAAATCGTGGTATACAGGCGATGCTCCCCCTTCAGCACCTCGCGTTCTTGCTCCAAACCACACTACTTTACCTCTCTTGCTTCGCAAGCATTCTGGAATTAGGAACATTTTTTAAGTAGCTGCACCGCTTTGCACGCTCCCACATCTCACGCTTCTGCTCCTGATCCCAAACATATTTGGAAGGTATTTAAGAATTGAACATTTTTCAATTTGCTGCTCCATTTACTTAGGTCTTACGTGTCACGTCCTTGGATAATTTCTGTGTGGGTTCTTGTATCTGAGCAGGCCAATAATTTAAAAAATGCATAACGAATTTTTTTCATATTACATTGAACAGATCCAGACCGTTCATCTGCATGATGAATTAATAGTGTCAAATGTCTTAAATAACGGGACCAATTTAGTTAGTAAAGAGACCAGTCACTGTACAACAGCAGATCACATCAATACTTTTGATGTCCTTAAATAACGAAAAAGAAAAAAAATGTAAAAAACGGGATATTCACCTACCTAGAAAATTTCGCCCTCTCGTGCGTCTCTCTGGGTTCTCTTCTTCTGTTTAACAGCTCCATGACTGCTTTACTCGAGAGCTTCGTACAGATAAACCCTACTCCTTATCCTAATCCTAACCCTAACCCTAACCCTAACACTAAGAATCTTCCTTTCAAGAAAGGTTTCATGGCTTTAGCTCAGTCTTCTTCGTTTTCTTCTCTTCGATTCCAAGCTCCTCTTCGTAATCAGTGTCACAGAGTCTCCGCCACCACTCGCTGCGTCTCTACGAGAGGGTTTGGAGCTCATTTTCTCTCACTAGATCGTCGTCGGAGGACCAGGAATCCATTGATTGTCTCATTTGCCGCTTCTCACGAAGACTCGGTGAGTTCAATTCGTTTTTTTTTTTTTTTTTACTGTTGTCTAGATTCATTTCTTGGCTCGATCCATTTCAATATTTTATTGAGGTAGTTCTCACATTGGAGCTTTGGATGAGTTCATGTTGAAGGAAAGATTGTGTCTGTTAACACTTTGCTGATTGAATTCGACTGTCGGCAGGTTTTACTTTCCTTCAGTTTAGAATATAGGGTTTAGAGGAACAGTGTCATTTGAGAAAAAAAAAAATGGTTGCCATTTTTTTAGCTGGAGGGTTGCTCTTTTGTTCAGCCACACTCGGGTGAAAGTCTGGCCAACTTTCTACTTGTCTCGAGATTCGTACCCCGCAATCTTCATTGCAAATATCTTCATAAAAACAGAGAAGAAAAGAGGAAAAATGGGGATGAGGGTTCTTTGAAAATTTTAGCGTATTTTATGCTGCTTTTGTCAAATTTGCATTAAAAAATACAGGGGGACAATGCAGCTTGTGACTTTTTCTTTATACTTCTCCTTCCTGAACTGAACTTGCATAAAAAAAAAAGATGGGGTAGAATATGTACATTGCTTTTAGGGCTGCATTACCACCGGTGGAATTGGTGAATGCCACCATTGGGCTTGCTCCCGGAATTTCCCTTCACTATATGACCACCTTCGGTTGCAATCGGAGGGCCTGAATTCTGTTTGTTCCCGGTCGGGGATCCAACGACTATGTCCACGGGCCCGATGAACCAATCCACTATATCATCAATATTACAACCCCTCTTAGGTTTTGCTTCTCCTTGGGGGCTCCCCTCACTGCTGTATGTTCCCTCCTTTATATAGAGTACACAAACCAATATCTTATAGAAGTCTATTTAGTTTATCTCACACAAAGTCCTAGCGATGAATCAACAAATAACAAGATTTATCCTGACTATTTTATTATAATTATTTAGTTACCTAATTAATTTGACATGTAACACATAATGAACGGTGCCATGTGCACACATGCACACACACCAATTCTAAAGACTTGGTTAACAGTTTCCCTTTCTTGATTTTAAGCCTTTCATAATATTCTTGAGTTATGATCCTGCTTTTACTTATTTAGAAGCATTCAGAGATTGAAATAGAAAAGACGAAGAGTGAACTTGAAGTAGGAGCTGAGGAATCACAAGAAGCATGGAAAAGGATGCTGGAATCATTCAAAGAACAGACAATAAAGATGCAGGGCATGTCCCAAGAAGCATATGATGTGTACTATAAGAAAGCAATGGTGATTTTGAAGGAAACTTCAGAGCAGTTGAAAATTCAAGCGGAGAAAGCCAGTCAGGATTTGAGTGTAATAGCAAAGGAAATCAGTGAAGAAGGTAAAGAATATCTTTCAACGGCTGCAGAAAAGTCTCCTGAGGAGGTGAAAGATATTGTGGAAACTTTTGCTTCCTCGACAGATGACCTGAAAGAAGTCTCGAAAGTTCGGGACTTTTATGTTGGGATTCCTTATGGTACGCATCCTGTAATTTAAGCATGGAGATTATGGATTGCAAGTAGCTAACATGCTGTTTTATTTCATCTGTATCCCTTTTGTACCCCCAGGCCGTGTTTTATTACACATTAGTGTATTGTTTATTTAAAAATGGATATTTGGGATGAAAGTTTCCTTGGCCATGTTTAGTACAATAATGATAGATAGTGTATACTAGTGCTATATACTTGTGCTTTCAACTTTAATCTCTGTAACACACTTTTTACTCTGTGTAGGTGCACTCCTTTCTGTTTGCGGTTTCCTTTCGTTCATGATCACTGGAAGTCTTTCTGGCATTAGATTTGGTGTTATCCTAGGTGGTACTCTTTTGGCTTTAAGTATATCAAGTCTAAGATCATGGAAAAGAGGAGAGTCATCTGATCTGGTTTTGAAAGGGCAAGCAGGTTCGTGCATCCAAGAAATTTCAATTTATTTATACGATTCTATCAGTAAAACCATGTGGCTGAAGGTGTCAAATGGTGGCACTACAAGCAAAACCAGTAGTGTAGATAACAGTAATGATTGCAGATTGCGATCCGACTTTTATATGCTATATGTGTGATGTATTAGTTTAATTGCACGTTAGATTCAAGGAAATGTTTTTAACTAATACAAGCTTCAGAAATCATATTCATATAGCATATTATGTCTGTGTTTATCAATTTAAGCAAACATATTGTGATTGCTTCAATATGTGATTTGTGAACTTCTGAATTTGAGTTTAGGAAGCTAGTCTTTAAAGGTCATCATGGAGCTGTGGGATAAGTCATTTTCAGCTAATTACCAAAATTGACCAAATATTGTTTTAACCTTGTTTCAATTGGAATTGTGCAAATTCTGTTGCCATACCATAGAAAACTGGTATGTGGAAATTATTCATTTATTCAGTATTTCTCAATGCCTTAAGAAAGAAAAAAAAAGAGCATAATAAAAAAGAAGAAAGAAGCAAAGAGTTACAGAGACTTCTTTAAAACAAGTAATTATTGCTATTGACGGAGGACACAGTTCTGATTTGAAGGAGACTTCTTCTTGTCTATGATTGACTGATATGTTCTGATACTTGTTGTCTATCTCCATGTACCTTTGAAACTGTTTCTAGGCAGAGATAGAATATGGAACTCCAGATTGGCTATAAATAATTGAACAAGAATTAGCAGGGAAGGTCGTGGTGGTTGTAGACTTACAGTCAAGTGAATTGTAAAATTACATATTCATTTTATATGTAATTTTCTGGGAAGATATTGTCATTGTTTTACAAAATTGAGTTTGGTATGCCTAACGAGGAACAGATCTGTGTTGCTAACCCTATTCAGTTGGCATAATGATGATGGTATTGGTGATTGTGATGATGATATACTTAATTGGGAATGGCATTGGAAGTTCTGTCCTAACTCCTAATATTTGTTGTTGCTCACGCCCAACTTGTTTTATCTTATAACTAAATGTTATAATTTGTCAAATTTGGTGTTGCAGCAATTGCGGGTATAATCTTTCTGAGGGATCTACGATTACTTTCTCAAGTAAGAGGTTCTCTTCATCATGCAATTATGATATTTACTACATTTATAAGGTTCTTATGTTAATTGAGTGCTATAGCTGTCAACCTTAACATTTATTGGCTATTCTGATACACCGTTTCTCATTCTTGCAGAGGCCATCACTTCCTAGTTCTCTTACGACTTTCATCAGGTTATATATGATCTATATCTATCTTTCTATCAGCGATGCTGTTCTTTTTTTATTTATTTTTTATTATGTCTCACACTATGATAAGAACATTATGATATGGCTGAATGTGCTTGAGGTGCATGTATTTCCTAATCTGTCTCAGCTATTGAGACGTGTGCGTTGATGCACTTTGGGTGCATCCCAGTCAAGGCACAAGCGGCGCACTTTAGTAAGATCCACCCTTTTTAGTCTGTTTCCTGAAAATTTGGAATTAGGATCAAGTATGCTGCTTTAACAACGTAGAAAGATGTTTTGAGGGGTTTACCCTAATCTCGTTCACAATAGAAAACTAAATTTGTTATGACATAACCATGAAAAGAATATCCTAATATCTCCTTCATTTAGAAAAGGTTTTATCTCCTACAAGTCACATAAAGATAAAAAAATCCTAGGAGCCCAATTAAGTGCAAGGCAAGAAGGGTTTCAATATGGAACCCTTTGGCAGAAGAGGCTAGTTCAGAGGAGATAGAAGATGGAGGATAGAAAGAGGAAGGCGATGAGTCATCAAATGATGATGATGTTTCTGTTACAGGGAGACAATGCGAATGATTACTAAGGATACATTGTGACATTACTGAGAAAAAAAAAGAATGCTTTGTTGTATTTGATCTTTTGGAGATTATTAATATGATCCCTCTGTACGTGCGTTGCACGTGTTCGGTGTTCCTTATGCTGGGCTTGCTTATGTTGGGTGTGCTCCTTACACTTGGTTTGTGCCAATGAAGCGCATGCATTAGAGGGGTAACATATTAACACTACACTTACTTTTACACCCCCGTGACTCAACTACACTAGTGTACTTTTTTAGAGAAGAAGTAACAAAATCAGAGAGGCTTTAGAATGCAAGATTAATTGTGTGCCTGTTGACTCTCTGTTATCTATTTTCATTTCTTCTTCATTTTCCTTTTGGAAATCTATCTTTTGATCGACAAAGTAATCATAAGTTCTTAAAAAGTTGTTTCCAACGCTACCTAAATCCCATATAAAACCTCTCTCTCATTTTTTTTCCCTTTTTTTTATCATTTTCCTTGACTTCTCTTTCTAAGTCTCTATTTTCTTTTTCTTTTTCTTTTTATTTTTATGAGTTTTATCAGATACGAAACTCTTAATAACTAAAAGCACTAAATAAACTTGTTACTTTAGTTTATCATATATGTCTACTTATTCCAAGTTCTCTAATATTATTTGAATTTGTCTGATTCCATGAATTCATGCCCCTCAATGAAGTTTCAATATTACTATTCTGGACTAAGCTCTGATTTCTGTGACACTAATAGCTTAACTTTTGCAGTGGTTCGATGGTAGTTTTCTATCTATATAGGATCATGTTAGATGGCAATCAGAAGAAGGGTCCAAACTCAGTGCACGGACTGTCAAATTAGTTTGCTGATGCAAGGTTCGTATGGTCTCTTCTTATAGTTCAGTTTTTTCTACAATGTTGCAACTAGTCTCCACTATTTCATAGCCTTCATCAAATATGCCGTGCAATTGCCACCTAAGAAATGACGGAGTAACTGAGTTGTGCCTCACGACATGAAAAACCACCAAATGGGCATTTATGCAGATTGTCTATTCGAGTTCTTTTTCAAATTTTCTGTCACTTTTGCTCAGAGAAGTTTGTTTTATGTTTTGTATGTCACTTTTGGAATTCTTCCCTCTGGATGGAATGGCAATATGAATTAGCCCTGCCTGCATCTGCTCTACATGATAGATTTGGTGCACATATTGGGAAATCCTGAAAGTTGAAAGTGAATTTTTATGGATTTGAAGGTCAAGATCTATCATGTGTATGGCAGGGGTAGGAAGGGTGGGTTCTTCCCTTCCTATCTATATCAAATATGATGATTCTGTCAAAATTCTAAGGTTGTTCTCTTTATGTGAACCAGGTGGCTGCAAGGTTTAATGGAGTTTGATGGGTTTGGGTGATCTAGGAAGTAAAATCTGGAAAAGTTTAGTCATGATCAGTGGTGAACTGGGCATTCTGTAGTTGTTCTTTTTGTTAGTTCTCACTTGTATTGCTGACACAAGGAGATGAAGATCCGTCTCGGGAATGGAAGACAAGAAGAATTGCTGAGAGCCGCTCTTGTTGGATACAGAAGATGCATAAATATGCCTTGTTTTTATATCTTTCTCCAGGTAATGTGGTTAATTATGAGCAGTTGCCTAGTTCAGCCAGATTTGCAATCATGTTGTGCAAACTTTTCATGTATTCGACATCCATATAGTTCGAGAATTTTGGTGCAACTTGAATAATGCGAGTGTTTAATATGAATTTTAAGAAAATGTAGAATTCGTTTGTAATGCTAGTGTTTAATACGAATTTTAAGAAAAAGTAAAATTCGTAAATAATTAAATGGGTGATTGCTGACGAGGGGCTAGGCTTGCCATGGTTGATAAACCTTGTTGAGGCGTCCATGTATTAACTTTACATGAATCTTTTTCAATTTCTTGAGACATGCATAAGATTTGGTCGACATTTTCCTAAGCTTCGGCGTGAATAGTGAATTTCCCGACCTATAAGCCTCCACCCCTTTGAGGGGAGGATTGAACTATTTTTCCTTTTGAACACAAGAAATGAAGGGGAGGTCTTGAGCTCGAACCTTAATAGGTGGTTGATACATAGTAAAGGTTTCACTCATGTAATGCTTACACACTTGGTGTGCCTTGGTTTGTGCATTCCTCGGTAGTAACCGTGCGTGATTTATATGTGGTGCAGGTGCCCAGGACTCCTACCCTGGTCCATCTATCTGGTGTTGAGAGCTTGATAAAAATTGTATACCTATCAAGAAAAAGTTGGGGATGTCCATTGTTCTCCACTTCTACTAACATGTATATCACAAATTATCCCGTTCGCCCGGTTCTAAAATTTATTTCTAATCGCATAATATTAATGCTTTTTGAAGGCGTTTATTTAACCGTTGATTTGTAAACAACATTTGATGGGAAGTTTTGCGTGTTAAATCATTTAGGGTGCTGTTAAAGGGGTTCTAAAAAATGTTAGGAGGTGGACAGGATAGGGGGGTGGACTAAATACTTCAAAATGGTTGGGGGGATAGACATAGTTTTACTAAGGGGGTGGTTATCAAAGTTTGTCTAGGTATATTTCCACCCAATTCTAAAAATCTCAAACCTAACCCTAAATTAACCTTTTTTCTCCCTAAAAAAAACAGTCCTCTCCTCCATTCTACCACCGTCACTCTCTCTCTCTAAACTTCTCTCCACCATTACCAACTCCTCTCCTCCATTCTACCACCATACTCAAAAAAGTAAACAAAAAAAAACCATTATAGTTCCAACTAAAAATGATGGATTGTTTTAACTAAATTCAACCACATATGGTTGAAAAGTAACACCATATTCAACTAAGAGTGGTTGAGTCACTGGAGGGTTTAAAATTTCTGTCAAAACTCTACCGCTGTTGGTTGAGTTTTAAACCAAAATTCGACCACTGATGGTTGAGTTTTGAAGAAAAACTCAACCACTGGTGGTTGAGTTTATATCTAAAACTCAACCAGTGGTCGTCGAGTTTCTAAAAACTCTCAACCAGTGGTAGTCGAATTGTTTCGAAAAACTCCACCTTGCTCATACGAATTAGGTACGAAAACTGGAAATTTTGATCTCATTAAAAAATATTTGAAACAAAAAAAAAGCATACGAATCAGTTGTATTACCTCATTACTATTTGATTGGGAGATTTTTATTAGAATTCAGGATCCCAAACCCTCTAAAAAAGAACATTTAGATTTTTGGGAATCCATTAATGGTGAACTTTGCTTAAATTCATCTTCCTCTATTAATGTCGTTCCTTCTTGAACTTCTTCATCCTTCATAGAGTTTCCCGTCAATAATGACTTCGATCCTTGGTGGTCGAATAATTTAAGAGAAGTTTTAGAGAGAGAAAGTAGTTGGAGAGAAAGAGTAGTTTAATGGAGAATTAGAAAACGTGTTGGAGAGAGAAAGGGGGTTGGAGGTGGTAGTTTAATTTACACCCACACCACCCCCTTAGTAAAAAGTAGGAAAATATTGGAAGGGTGATTTTGGGTTAAAAGCCCATTTAACTTGTCCACCCCCCTAACATTTTTGAGAACCCCTTTAACAGCACCCATCATGTATTATGGGATTCTTTTTTTTTGCTCGGAAACAGATAATTTATAAACTACCAGAAGGTAAGGAGTTTGTTACAGCAATGTTATGTTGAGGAACTATTATATTTACAATACCATTCTTATCATTAGATAAAACATCAAAAATAAAAGAAGGAGGAGCTTCAAAAATAGCAGAGCCAGTGCTTGAAAGACGAGCTGCCTTTGCTAGAGAATCTGCTGGTCTGTTAAAATCCCTTGGAGTGTAGGTGAACTCCACAAAATCAAAAGTAGGGATGATAGTTTTGCAATCTTTCAAAATAGTCTTGCACCTCCAATCCAAAATACCCGATTCCTGGTTGATATAGTTGATAACATTCTGAGCATCTGATTCAAAAATTACCCTTTTGAGATTAAGCTCTTGGGCCCATTTAACAGCAGCAAGGATAGCTAATCCCTCTGCATGTTCTGAGGAGGTTGCTCTGAGCTGGATGCAGTTGGCTGCCTTGAAGGAACCTGCATTATCTCTGATTAGAATACCAATACCTGCAAAAACCTTGGGAGAGACAAATGAAGCATCTATATTGAATTTAAGAGCTTGTGATGATGGAGGCCTCCAATAAGTGATTCTATTCCTATCTGTAATAGTAGGATTAAAGTGAGAAGAAAAGACTCTTTGCTGATTCTGAATCAATAAAATAGCCTCTTGAGCAGTTTGTAAGGGAGTTGGACAATTACCTTGAAACATCTTACTACATCTAGACTTCCAAATAAACCAGGAGATAGTGGCTGAAACTAGGATGATGTTTGGGAAATGGGTAGGCCAGTGGCTAATATCAAAGAACCAAGACTTGATCCAATCATGAACAGATAAGTTTTGAGAGTTATTTCTGGCTAAATCATAGTTTGATGCCCTCCAAACAGCAATGGAGTAAGGACATTCAAGAATAAGATGATTTAGAGATTCTTTTTTAGATAGGCAATGGGGGCAGATGGAACTAACGGTTGTAATGATGGAGTTGATCTTAGCATTTGTAGGCAAAGAATCAGAAAGACATTTCCAGATAAACAATTGGATTTTGGGAATTAATTTCTGCTTCCAAATAATAGCCCAAGATTTGTCCACAATAGGGCTGCTATGAACAGATTGAGAGTGCTGGTTAGAATAAGATTTGACAGAGAATTCTCCATCTTTTGATAGATTCCATTTGATTTGGTCTGAACCATTCAAAGGGATTCTAATGCTATTGATGGAATCAATGGTGGGCTGATCAAAATATTCATTAAGGACAGATTGGTTCCAATTTCCAGAAACAGGAGAGATTAAGGCCTCCACTTTTTGGTGAGTAATGGTAGATACCTGGTTGTTTAAAGCCACTGGCTTGCTTAAATCAGGCAACCAAGTATCATTCCATATCTCAATCTGGTTACCCTTTCCAACCTCCCATATGCAATACTTCCTCATATCTATAATATATTTGTGGAGTCCTTTCCAAACCCAAGAATCAGTGGATTTACTTATAGTATGGAAAGGACTAGTGTTGGGGAAGTACTTGTGTTTAAGAATTGTAGCAGCTATGGAGTTGGGGAATTTGAGAATTCTCCAACCTACTCTAGTGATTTGAGCTAAATTAAGATGGTGGAGGTCTTTGAAACCTAAACCACCCCAAGAGAGAGGAGTACAAAGATGACTCCAAGATTTGAGGTATAAACCCTTTTTCCCTTCTCCTTTACCCCACCAAAAATCTCTCTGAATGGAGTTAAGTCTGTTAGTAATTTTTTTTGGCTCCATAAAGCAAGACATTTGAAAAACAGTCATAGAACTAAGAACAGATTTAATTAGGACAGATCTACCTACTTGAGATAGAAGTTTGCCTTTCCAACCTTGAAGTTTGTGCTCAAATTTCTTAATGATTCCCTGGATCCCTATGAAAAGAGGAGCCCCAAGATACTTATCATTAGGATCAATCAAATTAACTTTGAGGATTCTAAGAATAGTTCTTCTGTGTCTATTATGAATATTAGAGCTGAAGAAAGCACCAGATTTTTGAAAATTGATCATTTGGCCAGAAGAAACACTAAAAGAGTTAATAATGTCCAAAAGGTTTCTAGTCTCATTAAGGTTAGATCTTGTGAATATTAGGCAATCATCAGCAAATAAAAGATGAGAGATAGAAGGACTGTGCTTAGTGACTTTAATTCCATGAATAAGACCTTTACTTTCAGCATCTAAAAGTACTTGAGAGAATACCTCCATACAAAGAATAAAAAGGTAGGGAGAGAGGGGGTCTCCTTGCCTTAAACCCCTAGTAGGAGAGAACCTTTTACCAGGGTAGCCATTAATCTTAACAGCAGTATTAGAGGTGCTAATGCATTGGTATATCAAGTTACACCAGTCCTTAGAGAAACCAAATTTCTCCATGACTTTCATTAGAAACTTCCACTCTACCCTATCAAAAGCTTTAGACATATCCAATTTGAGACCCATCAAGCTTGAATTTCCTTTTTTCTTTTTAAGAGTGTGATGAATTTCATGGGCAATAAGGATATTATCAACAATTTGTCTATGAGGAACAAAAGCAGATTGAAAAGGAGAGATAATTTTTTCCAGCATAGGCTTCATCCTATTGGCCAAAAGTTTTGCAAATGAGTGCGTTATTTTAGTAGTTCCCGTGGGAAAGCTTTAGCAATACGGGTGGACATTTATATGGGTTTCATGTGATACAAAGCCATCCCATGGGACAGTTTTATGCTGAGTTTGTATAAAAAAAACACACGTATTAAAAAGACATTATTATGATTTAAAAAGTGAAACTCAATACCCACAGTTTTTTTTTTTTTTAATCAACACCCATTTATTCTTGCACTCCAGGTGTATGGGTTATTATTCTAAAAAATCGAACCAGCCACATAGAAACCTCACAAACAAGTGAGGTTGATCTAGCTGATTCTTCTCGCTCTATTTCGACCCAGTAAGCTCAGTCACACGGGTGTGGGCTGCAATGCGCATTAAGTTAGGCTTTGGACCTGTACCCTTTGCGGGCCTTTTCTGATAAGGTTGTATCTACAAGCTCCTGAACCTGGGTCTCTGATTCCTTGGTACAAGTTATAATCCCACATAGGAATTCTAGGAACTTGATGCTGTCTACTTAAATGTGAAAAACGCGTACGCTAGACATGGGCGGTGAGGAATCAAGCGCGGTTGTGATAGAGGGTTCTCATCATTTCCGTCAACATTGGACGAAATCTGCGCTTACTGAGCTCTTTTATGCACAATTTTGTGTTTGAACTTTGAGAAATAAGTCGGTGGTGAAGGTGCTCTCATTTCTTACGGCCTGATGGTCAAGCTTCTTGAACACTTTCTTTTCCTCGAAGGAGGTTTTTCTTTTTTAAAACTTAATCCCACATCGGGAATTCAGGAAGTCGACGGCCACTTAATTAATCTCAATAGAGAGATAACAGTCAAGCAGTTGAGCAGTCAAGCGTAGTTGTGAGAGAGGTCTCACCGTCATTCCGACAGAAACCTCGCTTTCTGAGTTCTACTTTTTTTTTTCTTTTCTCTCGATTTCAAAAACTATTTTTGGGCAGACAATCACTTTAAACAAAGATAATCAAATTTTAATATTTTTTTTTCTTTTCAAAACAGATTCAAAATCCTGTACACAGATAAATCATCCAGTTTGGAGATGCTCAAACACTATGCTGACCTTCACTTAAACAAATTACTGGCTTGATTGTTGCTTGGAAACTTGCACATATGGTTTTGAGAACTGCTTCTTTTTCCAACTTTCATGCAAAGTAAAGTTGAAAATCTTTTAAGTTACTTACAAATGCAGACATAAAAAACACAATATAAACCTAGCTAGATAGCTACAATTTGAATTTTTTCATTCAATCAAATAAGCTGCTTTCAACCTTTACAATGTTGTTTGTTGATTATAAGTGGTCAATGTAGTAACATCTCCTCGATAACCTTTGTCGTTCTAACATCAGAAATTACAACATCAAAACCAAATGTCAGTAGATATAAACATAAGACACAAATTAAACGTGCGAAAAACATAAACACACCGACAAACAAGTCGAGAATGAAACGTGAAGGAGCTTAATTAATTACCTGTGCTTCTTGTTCTGCTTTGAGCACTGGATTCTCCACATCTGCATTCACATCTCCTATACATTGATTGATCTATCTTCATGAGATCCAGACCTGTTAAGAGACGTCGAAAATGTTAATGAATATCTTCAGATACTAATATACTTGTCTCCTATTCCTAGTTATTTAACTAATAGGCAGATATCAGAGTTAAAAAACAACCAATAATTAGATTTTCCTACTTTTAGTTTTTTTGACTCAAACATGAAATAGAGAGGGGTATGTGTTCTACAGAACTGGTTGGTTAATTAAAGAACATCAAATCTTCAATCTGAGAAGGTTTAATTATTGTCTGAAATGATTTTTTAGATCGACGTATTTATCAACATCAAATTCATAAAAGAACTAAATTCTTGTTGATCGATGTAATTATGTATGGTAGAAAATAAATAAATGAGAAGCCTTTTGAGTTTTGACATAACATACCCAAAGATTGGATGACTTGATCTGCACACTCCTTGGTGTATTTTTGGTCTTTCATTGGACACCGAATTGCAAATTCAGTTACATAATCCCACCAAGCCCACGGTCTGCCGCCTTCATTGGCAACTTTAAACAAGCAAACCTGCCTTAATTTTTGAACGACAACATCTTTCCCGGCATAACCTCTATTGAAGTCCTGGTCGGGATCTGGAGCACAGTACCTCCCATGGTTGATGCACTGAGACTTTTGCTGAAGATAAAAGCCTGTGGGCAATACCAAATGATGTAGTGTGGGGTGAACTTAGTATAACCATTCTGCTTAAGTATCTGAGCTGCTCCTTTGAAGTTGTTTAAGAATTCAATCCGGCTGTTGCATTTAGGCCCACATTCATCGTCGTCGTTAGTCCAGAATTCATACTCGACCCGTGTGTCAGGGTGGGGGAGTGATTCCCTCCAATCCAAATTAATATTAACCACTTCCCCGCTCGATGGAGCTTTCTTGATGCTGTCCCCAAAAGTTTTGGTAATGAATGCTGCAGGTATGGTGATTTTATGTAGATGATCTTCTTGGCTGGTGTTCACTGTGATAAGAGGTTCAACCATGTAATCTGCTATGAGAATTGCCGATTGTCACACCCTGATTTTCGGTACTCTAAATCCGACCTGTCCAAAAACCAAGGCGTGATTAATGTAATAGAAGTGTAAGTAAAAATATGGAATAAAACTCATTTACTTTACTTTTGAAATACAATGAATTTAAAAACATTTTGTTAATGGTCTACTTTAGTCAACATTTGTTATCTTAAAGTAAGGTCCAAGTCAAAGAAAAATAAAAATGTAATGTTTAAAAATAATTTTCGTATCAACTGCATACAATTGATTAAAATAGACATATCTACTTAACCGTAAATCGGAACTTTACAAATAAACCCATTCTAAAAACTAGATTCACAGATCTATAATTTTATCAGAAATAAACCGAGGCCAATTCTGGTAATAAAGGGCCCAAATATGCATCCGAAGTACTGATACGGACGTGTAAAAACTTAGAAAATATAATTTTCAGCTTTTTAGCAATTTTTGTAAAATCAGTAACTTTGAAGAGAAATTACTCTCCAACCCGAAATTAAAAATACATGGTATAATACCTTTTTGAAAAGAAAAAATTGAGATCTATAGGTTTGTCAGAAATAGACTCGGCTCAATTTTGACCAGAACATGTCCAAAAAATATCATTTTATAAATCTGACAGTATGAATTACGGTAATTATACAATTTCGTATAAAACATAATTAATTCAATTATGCACGACAATAATTAAATGTAAATTAATACATAAATTATACAATTTAAAACTTAGTAACTAAGTTTATAAAAATGTTAAAACAATAAGAATTAATACAAATAACCTTTATCCCAAGTGATAGAATAGTAGTTTAATTCATCAGCTATATTTATACAAATTTGATAACACAAACTATCTGCTTCTTAATCTGTACATCTTTGAATCCTTCACCCTCAACATAACCTGTGGGGGGAATTTAGGGGTGAGTAAAACTCAGTAGGTGCAAACTATCCAAAAATACTAGATTTGAAACATGCAAAA
>MVGT01002976.1:182224-215234 GCA_002174775.1 Macleaya cordata
AAATATTTTATTTTTTTTTAAGTGCTGCTAGAGTAGAAGCCGTCGGCTACTGTAGCAGCAGCCCATGTGCTAATAAAAAAATATTTTATTTTTTTAATTAATTAATTAATTAATTAATTATTTTTAGAGATAACTCTCTTAAAGTACATTATGAGTTTTCATGCAAATTACTATACATATGAGAAATTTATTTTTCAAATCAATACTCATACAAATGGGCATACTTTCATACTAACTTAATTATATTTGTCAAGTATGGAATATTCATACTATGAAATTTCTTGGGGTATTACATCGATGCTCGAGCATTCTGTGCATTCCATTCCTTCAATTTGAAGTAGCAATCTGCAAACATAGTTAACTTATAAATGGGAAGTTGTTTTGCAGGGTAGTTCAAACTTCAATAGGCACTAGGGTAGTTCAAACCTCAATATGCAGGAATAAGGTCCACATATAATTTGCCAAGTCAGGATCTGTTTATATCACGGTTAAAGTGGCCTATGGAGTCCACAAGAACATGAATCAATGGCTGATTTTTTCTAGAATGATCACCTAATCATGTACATAATCATCACAAGAAACTCAGATTGTTCTAAACTTTTAATCCCTATTAGAAATTGGTTGAAATTTTAAGCTTTTTGAAGCATTTGTTTACTGTTAAATTTTTAACCAACTTTTGATTGAGTTCAAACCAATGTTTTAAAAACCGGCCCGGTCATTGAACCGGAAAAGTCATTGGGTTGGGTCAAATCGGGTCAACCAGTGGGTTGACCCAAATAACCCACTAAAGAATTGTATATTATAAACAGGAATAATATCTTATAAATATAAAAGCTTATGAAAGTAAACAACAAAAGCTACCTAGCCTAGATGGTAAGAATGTCCATTGCTCAAGTTCCTAGGTTCAGACCTTTCTAGATGCAATTTTTTAAAATATATACATTAAGACCCAGTAAAAAAACCGAACGGTTCACTTGGGTTTCTGGTTCAACCGTCCGGGTCAACTGGTTCAAGCAAAAAAGGCCGATTTTTTAAAAAATTACTGGGTCGATGTTGAACCAACCCAGTTTTTGGACCGGGTCATCGGTTTTCCTGTTGAACCAGCCGGTCCGGTCTGGTTTTTAAAACATTGGTTCAAACTTAAAAGTTTTAGAACCATCAGTTTTTATGACGATAATTTACGTGATGAATAGATCATTGTCACAAAATATCAGCCCGGGTAATCTCCAAGTAGGCCCCATATTTCGGTGTAACCTTAGTGTAAACAGAGAGTGGTGGAAGTGGGTCCTCACTAATTTAACACATTACAAGCTCATAAACCCTTAAAACGCCAAATCGAAATTGTAATAAGGAGACAAATCAAGAAATCAGAGAGTAGCATTTAAGTAGAGCCAAGGAATTAGGGTTCAGCAATCAAGTAATCAACCCCATCCAACAAAATTACAATTTTAGTTCTCATATACATATTGAACACAAATCTACAGGAAGAACATCTTAAACACCAAAATCAAATTGATCATGCAAAAAAAAAAAACTATCTTAACTTCAAAAGAGAGAATTACAGACAAGCTGAACTCACATAAAACACCAAGTTAATAAGATCAGCAATCAAGTAATCTAGCAACAAAAAAAACCCATAAATCAAAATTACAATGTTCAATTCTCATTTACATATAGAGCACAAATAACATTAAAAATATATCAAACACCAAAATCAAATTGTTCATGCCAAAAACCAATCGCAACTTCAAGAGATAAAATGACAGACAAGTTGAAATCACATAATAAACCATCAAAATTGAAGCTGACCTCCTCTATCAACGAGAAGAATAGTAGGGAGTCCTCCTGGCTTGGATTTGAAAGATAAATCGAATTTATAAAAACCCTTGCATGCTTTTTGATTCACTTTAGGATATAAAACAGTACCAACCAAATTTTGAGGAACCCCAAAATTTCCAATGGCACATTCATAGACGTTTTTCAACGACTCAGGTGAAGTAACTTGTAAACTGTTCCTCTCACCGAGACAAGAATTGATTCCCAGAAACAAAACCCAGATGAAAAACCCTAGTTTTTCCTTCATTTTGGATTTGGGTGGAGCTATACTTAGCTATCAAAACAGAGGAAACCCAATTGAAAAAAAGCTCAATTTTTATTTTGCTGAAAAACAGAGTAATTAAGAGAACCCAGATGAAAGAATTCAATTATTAAAAGAACCCGGGTAGTAAAACTCAACAATTTCAAATCATAAACACAGTTTTTCCCTTGAGAATCCATTTTATAGAATCTTTCTTAGTAAGAATGTTTCCAATAGAAGATAACGCCATTTTGAATGCCAAAACGCTGTTCAACAGTTGCAGCCAAACCATCTTAAGAAATTTATTAAATTCCTCTCGCAATCTTGACATAGTTTCTGTCTCTCTCAGACTAAAACCCTAGTTTAGTTAGACCATTTCAGGTCTTGCCTTGCTCTGCTCTGGGAAGAATTAGTCCACCATTCTAGATAATAGGAATCATAAATCTGTTTATCAAATCTGATCTTGCCCTAAATGGCTTCTCACCTACATGTACATGGCACCACCATTAGGATAGAGAAAATCCAACAATGGAAATTTTTAGGGCAAATTAGTCAAGTAGCAACCTTCCATGGTCCATCATTAGGAAATTAGATCATTCTGACTGAGGAGGAAGGTAGAAATTCAGGTTCCTCCTCACATGCGCATTTTTGGATCTACCATGCCTATTATCCTGTTTACCTCACTTGACTTTATTTATTCTTACACCTTGTTTACACTAGTATGTGGGCTCACATGAATACGACTCAAGCAAAGGATGATTTTTTGTGTGAATGATCTCCTCCCAAAGAATCACATATGTTTGAATCTTTTGACACTGTAAAAAGTTGATTCAAACGACAAAAACTTTCACCGAAGGCGTCAAGCGAGGTAGAACCCTCTGTGGCCTAACATAGTACCCCCAACACAAAGCTACGATTAATCCCACATCGGAATTTTTAGAAGTTGACATCATCAAACTAAGTTGGGAAGAAGGTTAGATGTAAGGTGAGCAATGAGGATTCAAGCGTTGTTGTGAGAGGGTTCTCACACGTTCCGTCATTTCGACGAAGCCTCGCTTCCTGAGCTTAAAGTATTCTTTTTTTCCCCATTAAAAAAAAAACCTGGCCAGAGTTTCTTCATCTATAAAATCACCATTTTAAGTTTCTTCATCCATAAAATCACCGGTGATATATAAACTGTCCATTTTTAAAGGACTTGACTAGCGTGACACCAGAAAATAGTGTCGTTAGATGGGGTTAGAAGTTTTATAATCGACTGAATCTTTATGAAGATAATCTACAATGTGAAGAGAACATTCTCACAAAAAATCAAACCTTGAAATGAGCCATAGCCCTTTGGTGTCAGACACCATTTTTTATGATGATAATCTAGTGAGGAAATCAACCTCAAACCCTTGGATTTTTTCCATGTAGCTATGTCTTCCTGTCACTGTTTGGGAACTTACATATACATTTCACTCCCCGATGGTGGTTCTTTTCACCCTACCAACAACCTCCCTTTTCACAATTTAGGCTGCTCCATGCACACTTTTGCTCGTTGAATTTTCAACAAAACCGACGAATAAACCCACAATGTATGTGGAATGGATAAGCGACGGTAGCCTTGATTGTGGCTAGCTCTCACCTGCTGCTGATAAAACTCTCAAGGAACAAATCATTCCTGGTGTTTGAGGTTTCCACACATAAATAAGCATTAATATCTGTTGTTTGGGTTTTATTTAGAACAGTTTTACCTTTTAATAGACATACAAACTTTTATAATTATTTCGTTAATCATTCATCAATCTCATTTCTTGGTTTTTCAAAACAAAGAAGTGGGTATAAAAACATTCTGGCTTCAAGTAAAAACGGTTGGGAAGCTTGCTCCCTTTCATATATGACTCTTTATCAGTATAGATGGATATTAAGCAAGAGATCAGACCTGAACGGAATGTACATTCATCGCATTCTTTCGCAACGTTTAAAAAGACTATTATCATAAAACTACAGCACGTCTAGATAATCACTATAATTACCCTACGAAAGACAAAATACATGAAATGATTCTGCCATTAATATAACTCGAACTTCTTTAGAGAGAGAAAAGCATCACTATACAATCACGATCACGATCATGATCATCATGACATGTAGCTGGTATAATGGTGAAAAATTCCTGCCCTCCCTTTACTATCGCAGGATCCTTGCATACCTTTGTTAGTTTTCAGTATGAAATAGAACCACATATATACATACAATTTTAAGAGCGATAAAACAATGTAGTTCCCTTGCAAAGAAAGAGTACGCAGACATGACGATGCAGTACTAACTTTGAACCATAATCAAACTAATGGAGGGGGAAAGGATATTTGATGAATTCTTTTCATCTCTTCTTTCTTTTCCTGTTTATATGTCGCCATACTGATCTTAGATGCTCCCATGGGAGAGATGATTATGGATCTCTCCTTGATTATCCAACGGCATGTATTGTGCCATGATAGCGCGGATCTCCGAATCCATATATCTCTGCAGAAGAATTTACAACACCCAATGAGGAATTCTTCAATACAACAGCTAGGTAGATGGATATGTCGATGATTAACAAATTGAATGGAAAGAAAAAGAGAAGGGAAAGAACTTTAGGTTACTACCACAAAGACAAGAGCATACCCGGATTCTATATTTGTACACGGCATAACCTCCAACTCCAGCAGCAGCCAAGCCAAAGAAAATGATCCAGAATAAGCTCCAACTACTAACCGTCGTGTTAGCCTGTTTAACTGCACATTTAATTGGAAGAAAATTATTAGTTATGGCTAGTAAGGAACTCAGGGAACTGCTAAAACCAAGTTACAAGTTGATTGTTTGGTTTCTTATTCAATTGAATCTGGGTTCTTCTTCACGTTTGCTTATGAGGTTCTCTTCTGAGCTAAGGTAAACAAGAGTGTTTTGAGATACTCACGTATACAAGTATCATGTTCTTGCATGTATAACAAATTATTGCCGCAGCTGCACTCGTAACTTCCCCAGGTGTTCTTACACTTGCATTCAGGGCATTGACAGGCAAGCTTTTCCTTGCATTCATCCACATCTGAAACACACCCAAAGTAAAATACATGTAGTTTGTGTCAGAAACATGTTGTTATCCTTAACGGGTTTTATAGATATCAGTGTTAAATATCGAAGAACACTCAATTCCATCTTCTTCAATGGTTTTATAGATCAATTTACTTGTTTTTAGAATTTACGAGTAATATCTTCAAGGTACAAAATATCAGTGTCAAATATAGAAAAACACTCAAAATCGATCTTCTTTAATGGGTTTTCCAAATTAATTTACTTTGTTTTTTAGAATATCTAAGTAATTTCTTAAAGGTATAAAAACATAAGTGTTTAAGTATAGAAAAATGTGCTGAGGTGAAGAATTAAAATGTAGGCCCAAAACTTATTGACCCTGATATGGAGTCATCTTTTAACCTCCTAATAAACAGGAAAATGTGCTGAAATAAATACAAAACAATGTAAGCAGTGAAGAATTAGGAGATCAGACTGAGTCCTAATAATATCCATGTTTTATGGTTTCAGTTGAAGAATCCAAATAACAATGAACGATGAAATACCTTCGCATGTGTTCACTCCATCACCCTTGAACCCCGGTGGGCACTTGCAACCTTTGGAATGCTCTTCCTGAAGAATCCATTGGAAAAATAGTTATGTTACAATTGTAAAACAACAAGTCCTGGTAAAAAAGAATAAAAAATTATTGATAAGGTAGAAATAATAAAGTGGTTGAACCACTTACTAAGCAGGCAGTGAATGTCTTGCCATCCCGGGTCTCCTTCCAACAGCCTCCTCCGTGTATTGTACAACGTAAAGCTCCTGAAGCTGTTAAATTATGATCCATCAGTTGATAAGGTGGATAGAATACTGAATATAGCTAGAAATGGTTCCTTGATTCTAGAAATTTAATTTCAAATATTCTGTTCAAGGTACTGATTCCTTTAAGTTAAAACCAGTGGCGGATCCAGGAATTTTCCTTGGGGTGAGTGAGTCAACGTTGACCTAGTCAATCTTGACCAGGTCAATTGAGCGAGTTGATAAGCATTAACATAAAATATTCATACACGTAGTAAGAAAAATGCACTGAAGTCGAAAGAAGTTAAGCGACTACTTACTCATCTCTTACAAAGAAGAAAGCCTGAGTTTGAAGCTCAAAAGATAAATTGAACATCTTAATTTGCTTTTTTCTTGTCCAAGAAAAGGAACAACTAAATAGATTTGAAATGAAGAGCTTCAAAGCAAAATTCGAGAGAGAAAGAGACCAAGGAGAAACAAAAAGAACCAGAAAGCTTTTTCATTTCTCTAGTTTTTGTTCGCTTTATTAATCTTTCATGTTAAGTAATCAGAGCGCAAAGCGGGAGCAAGAACAAGAGCGAAAGTGAGAGCATCGGAGTGGATAAATAAATAAAATGTTCCAATTCCTAATTTTTGGAATGCCTCCAAAATGGAGGCGCAAGGTTCTAGAGTGCAGTTCGAAGTGGGAGTGCAAGGTTCCGGAGCGGGAGCGTCACCACTGTACAACGTGGTTCTGGTTACTAAGCCTTTATGAAGGACAATGCTCCTCAAGAGTACATTAAAACATTGTCAGCCTTAAGTTAACTTCAAACAGTTGGATGTTTATGTATAAGCAATATGGAATCTAGGGAGGATGTAATACATTATCATCCTAGGGAAAAATGCTATTACCTCTCTTCTGCTCACTAATCCTTTTGTATTTTTTTTTTATTGGATTCTCACTGATCTTTCTCACTCTACATCAAATCAACAAGCTAGGTGGTCAACACTTAACACATTTCAACTAGTTTTAGAAAACAGACCTAGCTTCAAGGTGGATCTGCCACTGGTTATATCCACATTTGCGTACATACATGGATAACAAACTTTTCCATTAAGGTTACCCAATTCAATAGCTTATGAGTTTGATAGACCAAATAACTTACTCCTCCAAAAGATAAAGATGCCGATCAAATTAAGATTACAGTTAGGCTAAAAGCAAAGAGTATAATTAATTACTATTCTTCAATGGAAGTAAGAAAATCTTATCATCCAACGAGCATGAGAGCATGTCATTAAAATTGAACACTAAGATCGAAGATTTACCTTCACAATGGGTATAACCATCACCGACAAACTTTACGCCTTGTACAAAAGGGCACTCACACACTCTTCCTCGAAAAGTATCCTACATCAAAATTTGTATATAGCAGAAAATCAGAAAACCTTGTCTAAGAATAGTAAGAGCCAAGTCTAAGTCTGAAAGCTCATCAAACTTGACTAGATATTACTTTGCCCCACAACTCGATCATGACTTCACTTAAAACCAAAAAACAAAAGAAAGCACAAACCAATACAAATAACATGAAAACTTTTGAAACCTTGATCTGAGTGAAAGTTGCAAGCACAAGAAAAGCTCTAATCGAAGAACATCTAATGATAATAGTACCTTGCATGCCGTAATGTTAGTAGCTTTATCCTGCCAGCATCCACCATTATTTACCAAACACTCATTGGTTTCTATTCCTGTATAGGTCATTTCAAACAAGGACAATGAATAAATTATCGGACAAGATTAATATCCTAAACCCACCTTTTTTTAATTGGTATATCAAACCTAGCTCAGATAAGAAACAATATGGTACAAGATAATCGAGTGAAGAGATGCTCAAACACTTAACTGACCTTCACTTAAACAAACATCTGGTTCAGTGGTCTCTTGGAATCCTGCACATATGGCTTTGAGAACAGCTCCTTTGTCCAACTTACCTGAAATTAAGTAAAAAAATCTAAACGTTAAAATGCAGGCATCAAAATAATAGAAAGCTCCAATCAGAATCCTTAACCATGCTTATTTTAACCTCTGTATTGTCTGTTGTTGATTACAAGAGTGGGCAATATTGTCACATCTCCTCGAGAACCTTTGCCGATCTGAAATCAGGAATTACAAGATTAAGAAAAATGTCAGTAGGAACAAACATCACGCACACATGAATACAAACACAGAGACGCAGAGAACGAGAATAAAACATCAAGGATCTTAACCTGGGCATCCTGTTCTGCTTTGAGTACTGGATTCTCCACATCTGCATCCGGATCTCCTATACATTGATCTATCTTCTTGAGATCGAGACCTGTTAAGACATGTCGAAAATGAAAACGTATATCCTCAGATAATAGTATATATACTTGTCTTCTATCACTAGCTAACAAATTAGTCAGCAGATACAACCAGTAATTGGATTTTCCTGCTTTCAGTATTCACATAACCGTGAAATATAAAGGCATATGTGTGCTATAGAAACTGGTTGGCTCCACAAAAATAGACTCAGTTCAGCAGTTACTTGATCAATGAGTTTCATGATCACACATGGCCAAGATCTTTTGGAGCCACAATGGACAAAGGTTACGTGTCCTTCAAACTATGATTTGTCACAGCCCACCTATAAAACTAATTCAACTGCAATTCAGGTGCGACATTGTACATACTATAGCCTGAGGATAATGAGCTATTTTAACGTTCGTGACGAGAAAATCTTGGACATCAGAAGTAAAAAAAAGATTTAAAAAGAATCAGCACATAAGCCATAGCGAAGAGATGCATAGAGGAAGTAAGCGGGATTAAGCTAAAGGTGGGCCCACTCACACACTGCTGAGGCATCTAGAGAAAGAATCCTAAGCATACAAATAAAACGCACATAACCATGTAAAAACATACCCAAAGTTTGAATAACTTTATCTGCACACTCCTTGGTGTATTTTTGCTCTTTCATTGGACATCGAATTGCAAAGTCAGTTACGTAGTCCCACCAAGCCCACGGTTTGCCACTTTCTTTAGCAACTTTAAACAAGCAAGCCTGCCGTAAATTTTGAATAACCACATCTTTCCCATCATACCCTCTACTGAAATCCTCTTCAGGATCTGGAGCACAGTATCTCCCGTGGTTGATGCACTGAGACTTGCACTGTTTGCTCAAGATAAAGGCTTTTGGGCAGAACCAAGTAATGTAGTGTGGGGTGAACTGAGTATAACCTTTCTGCTCAAGTATCTGAGCTGCTCCTTTGAAGTTCTTTACGAATTCAATCTGGCTGCTGCACTTGCCCCCACATTCATCATTGCTGTTGGTCCAGAACTCATACTCAACCCGCTCATCCGGGTGGGGGAGTGATTCCCTCCAATCCAAATTAATGTTAACCATGTCCCCACTCGATAGAGCTTTCTTAATGCTGTCCCCAAAAGTTTTGCTAATAAGTGCTGCGGGTATGGTGATGTTCTGCAGATAATCAGCCCGTGAATTATCTTCTTCAGGGGTGTCCATTGTGAGCAGAGGTTCAACCTTGTCATCTGCGACAAGAATTGCCGCTGCTCCAGCGTTCTGTGCATTCCATGCCTTCAATGTGAAGTAACAATCTGCAAAAATGGAAACATTATGAATTGAAAAATAGTTTACAGGGTGGTTTAATATGCACTAGAAATAAAGTCCACATACAATTTAACAAGTCAGGATCCATTTACACCATATTTTTTGTTTACATCAAGGTTACACCAACCTATGGGGCAACATGGAGATGATCCAAGTGCTGTTTGCTTATGAGGATGTTCTCCTCATCGTGTAGATCATCCTCTCAAAAAATCAGATGAGTTCAAAAACTTTTAACCCAATCAGAAGTTAGTTGAAATTTCAGCTTTCTGAACCATCCATTTTACTGTTACATTTCAACCATCATTTGATATGGTTAAGAGTTTTGAACAATCTGATTTTTATGAAGATGATCCATGCCGGTGTAACCGTGGTGCAAACAAAATAGTGGTGTAAAGTGTAAACGGATCCAAACTCTAATTTAACAGAGTACAAGCTAATCAACCTGAAAACCCTAAACCCGATAGCAATAACAAAGATTACAAAGTGACACATCCAGAAATCATAGTAACATTTAAGTAGAGCCAAGTAAATAGGGTTCAGCAATCAAAGTAATCAAACCCAAAAACAAAATTACAATGTTTAACTCTCATATACATATAGAACCCTGATATAACAATAAGAACACCTCAAACACCAAAAAATCAAAGTTCAAACAGATCATGCAAAAAATTTCAATGTTTAATTCTCATATACATACAGAAAATAAATAACAGTAAGAATAAATCAAACACCAAAATCAAATTGATCATGCAAAAAACCAATCGCAACTTCAAGAGATAAAATGACAGACAAGTTGAAATCACATAATAAACCATCAAAATTGAAAGAGCTGACCTCCTCTATCAACGAGAAGAAAAGTAGGGAGCCCTCCTGGCTTGGATTTGAAAGATATATCAACTTCATTAAAACCCTTGCATGCCTTTTGATTTGCTTTGGGATAAACAACAGTACCAACTAAAGTTCCTCCATATTGAGGAACCCCAAAATTTCCAATGGCACATTCATAGACGCTTTTTAATGAGTCAGGTGAAGTAACTCTTAAGCTGTTCTTCTCCACCACAAATTTACCAAGACAAGAATTGATTCCCAGAAACAAAACCCAGACCAAAAACCAAAACCCTAGTTTTTCTTTCATTTTGCCAACTCCACCAAACAAAACCCAAGTCAACACCAGACTGATCAAAATAAGGGAAACCCAGATGAAAAAAGCTTTACTTTTTTGCTAAAAAACAGAGTAATTAAGAGAACCCAGATGAAATAATCTAATAATTAAGAGAACCCAGGTAGTAAAACTCAATAATTAACAAGACCCAGATCATAAAAACTTGATTTTTTTTTTCTTTTTTTTTCGTAAGATAAATTAAAATTGAAATATGAGTCAGAATCTTAGTAGGTAAGTAATATAAAGAGATAAGAAAACGTGTTTATGTTCTGTTCGAAAAAAAGGAAACGTGTTATGTTCAACTGTTGTTCTCTCGAGAGAATTTAGCGCTGAAGATTAAGTGCCCGTGAAAATGGATTATATGCCCAAAATCACTGTTCAATTTGTCACGGTTCGTTGACGTTTGTCGATATCTTGGATTCTCTCACTACTGACTAAACTATGAAAACGGAAGGTGGGACCTGACCAGGGCCCACCGTTCCGTGGGCACGCTACGTTTTTGCCATCGGAAGTGGTCAAAGGATGGTGGGGTTGACGGTCAACACCTGACTTTTGGACAACATTTTTTTTTTACAAGGGACTATTGCTTGAATTACAATGACAAGGCGAAGATACGCCGTTAAGGCGCTAGTCACTACCAATGGGTGTGTAAGAAGCATAGAGACACCGCCAAGATCATCAACAAAGTCGCCACTACGAACGAAGAGAAACTCGCCACCATGGACGAAGAGAAGATACAAACTCCAACATAATTTATTACATAGGCCAAACCTTGTAGCAATACCACGGCCTGCAAGGTTTGAACCTACAACCTCCTATATCATAGGGAGGAACGCAAACTAACTGAGCAAGCAGTTGTTTGCAGACAACAGACTTATATTGCTCACCATTACGGTAGGGCGCTGTTAAAAGAGTTCCTGAAAAATGTTGGATGGATGGACAAGAGGAGGGGGTGGACTAGATTGTTTAAGTTGGTTGAGGGGATGAATTTAGTTTTACTTGGGGATGGTCATCTAAAAATAGGTTGATATTTTTCAACCCAACCCTAAAAAATACCACATTTCTTAAAAACACCTCAACCTTAAAAAAAATACCCTAACAAAAAATACACCCACTATCCTCATCTACTGTCACCACCACTCCACCACCGGCCACCACTTCTTTCTTCTTCTTTCTTTTTCTTCATCTTCTTCTTTCCTCTTTCTTCTTCTTCTTCTTTCTTCTATCTTCTTCTTTCTTCTCTCTCTCTCTCTCTCTCTCTCTCTCTCTCTCTCTCTCGCTTTCCCTCTATAGGTATTTTGGTATCTGCTGAAAACCAAATTATAAATCCAAAAGATTATTTATGTTATAGCTAGCTTCTAATACTTTTTCTTAATATTGGAGATCGAATAAGAACGGAAATACTTAACAACAGACTAAAACCAGACCCAATTATAAGGATTCATATTCTTCATATTTTAATGCTATAACTAGAACAAATAAACATCGAAACAGATTTTTTTTTAATAGGTTTTGATTTCAAATACTCGAATAACCAAAGCAAAACCAACTTGTTCACACCCCTCTCTCTCACCTTTACCTCTCCAGATTTGAATTTTTCAGATCTGTAATTTTTTTTTCTTCCCCTTTTCAGGTAACTGGCGGTGGTAGTGGTGACCGACGGTAGAGAAAGAAGAAGAAAGAGAAAGTGGTTGGCAGTGAAGGTGGTTGGCGGTGGAAGTTGCGGGTGGTGGAGGTGGCCAGACATGGAGATGAAGATGATGGTGATGTTGGTAGGGGTGGGGTGTACTATTTAATTTTAGTGGGATCAAGAGAGAAAGTAGGTGTTAGGTTAGTTTGCCCCAACACCACCCCTCTAGTAAAATTGAGTAATAATTTAGATGGGGAATTTTGGACTAAAAGCTTGCCCATCCCCTCAACATTCTGAGGAACTCCTTTAACATCACCCTTATGGCATGTTTGGATTGCAGGAATAGAATCACATTCCCAGGAATGTGATTCCAAGCTTGTGTTTGGTTCGCGGAATCAGGCCGGAATCACATTTCTGGGAATGTGAGATTCTCCCATTTAGAGGGAATAACAATTCTGTGAGAGCATGTGGGATTGCCATTCCCATTCCCCCCAGAATCAACCATGATATTTTTTAAGACAACCTTACCCTTATATATTTCTACTATTTACAAATACAACTCCAAACTATGTTTAGACACCTCAACTTCTTCTTCTTTTTTCTTAATAGTGACTTCTTTCTAGGAGAGAGAAAAATAAGTAAAAGAAGAAAAAAAAAGAGAAAAAGATCGACAGACTTCTATTTGAGACATCCGAGTATATATGAGTTACAAAAAATATGAATTGATTTTTTGTTTTCATGCTTGTTTATAAATTTGGAAAGGGTATAAGAGAAAAATTAACCTTTTTATATTCATATTCTTGCATGACCAAACACTGGAATAGGAATGTGGCAAGAATCCTATTCCTATTCCTGGTTGAACCAAACATAAAATAAGAGAATGTCATTCCTAGGAATAGCATTGTAGGAATGTGATTCCATTCCGGCGATCCAAACATGACATGACGGTGTTGTGGGTGCACAAAATATCATACTTATGAAGAAGATTTCTAGGGTTATGATTGGTAAAATTAATGAGGGAGGATCCTCGTACATGAGTATGAATATTCTCTACACCATAAAAATTATTATCACAAAAATTATCTTCATCCACTTATTGCCATCAAAGATAAAATGAATGATTCAATTATTGTTGATTTTCGATCACTGGATGATAGAGTTACAAATTTTAAAAGGGTCTCATTTTTATGAAGATGACATACATAGTTAAAAGAACATCCTCACCCAAAATCATTCTTTGGATCATATTTATTTAGTTCCCACAAGTCACTAAAAATAAATAACGTATAAATAATGATGTATGAGTATCTTGCTTCAATTTAATAAGTTTCTTATAGTGTCCTATTGGACCCATATGGAGATGATCCAAGGCATAATTATGAGTGAGGATGTTTCATCACCATGTAGATCATCATCATCGAGAATCGACTCATTCTAAAACGTATATCCCCATCATCCATTAATTGTAATCAATGGTAAAATGAATGCTAAATCACCGTCTATTTTAAA
Organism: Macleaya cordata; assembly: GCA_002174775.1. Lineage (NCBI taxonomy): Eukaryota > Viridiplantae > Streptophyta > Magnoliopsida > Ranunculales > Papaveraceae > Macleaya > Macleaya cordata. The sequence goes on from MVGT01002976.1 coordinate 196,060, forward strand.
TTATTGGATGATGGAAGTTCTAGAATGGGTTGATTTTCGATGAGGATAATCTATATAGTGATGAGAACATCCTAATGTCTATTGGATCATCTCTATGTGGGTCCTATAGGCCATTGTGTAAACTCATATTTTATTCTAATTCCCTAGTGTTTAAAAATGCGACTCTTCCAATAAGTTTTACGAAAGTTTTTATTAAATGATGTGGCAAGTCTTGTGGAGCCACATGGAGATGATCGAAGAGCTAATTTTTGGTGAAGATGTTCTCTTCATTGCATAAGTCACTTGAACATCGTCACAAAAAATCAGTCTTAGATCGTCTCCATGTAAGCCCCACGAGAACTTAATTTTACATGTCATTTAGTAAAAGTGTTACAATTTTTTTTTCTTTTTTTTGCAAGTATAGGGTTTTAGGTTTGTTTGCAAGGTCTTCATTGCCCCAATATTTGTTAACTACAGAAGTTGAGTACTAATTTTTTTTCTTTTCTTTTTCCTGCTTGTAAATTAAAAAAAAAAACTGCAAGCCAATAGTTGAGAACTTAGATCGGGCAGAGCCGGAGTACACATATATGCCTCCCCATCCCTGCCACAATGGAACGAGTAAGACGATAACCATCAAAAAGAAAAAAAATACGTTAACCATCAACTATGGGGATGCTCAAATTTTTTAGAAATGTGCATAATTCTTCTAACATTTCAGCATAATTATTTTATTTTCTGAAATAATTTGTCTAAAAATTTTTAATGACTAGCTAGTTGGGCACTTTTTATCATATCTACGCGTACTTTAGTATCTACATACGTTCCCAAAAGACTCACGTATTTTTTCTGTTTCTAACCATGTTCAGCACACAATCAATCCATGGATCTCTTATCAAAAAAATCCATTGATCTAGATCACAAGGAGATCCAATGGCTATGTACGTATGCATTTTACGTATAAATGTAACTTTTTGCAACATCAAGCTAGAAGATAAAAAATTATGTAAATTTGGGGTTTTAGACTTCTAGAGTACTAGAGTACTAGATTAGGATTCTGATTATCAGATTTTATTCCAGCTTTACATTGATACATATAAAAGAGAATTTTAACCCTTCACCACCTCTTTAGGTTGCTCAAGAGTCAATTGGTTTAAGTCAACTACCAATCTCATTTGCCATTATGAACCTTATCCTAAATCCCATTGGTCGAGGAAAGCGAATGTTATTACTACCCTTCTTTTTAATCTCTCCAATCTATCTCTTTGTGTATTATAAAGATGAAATTTTGGATTAACAAAATTATCTCTCTTAAGTGTCGGTTAAAAAAATTTATATTATAAACACCTGACCCAATATACAATAAAAAAGACAGATTTTTTCACATTAAATAAAAGAAGTTTCTACAAAATAAAATACTTAAATTTTTTAAAAAAAAACTAATAAAATTAAAAATAATTTTATATAAAAAATACCCATTCAATAAACGGGTCACACAAAACTAGTCCATACTGTATATTAAGCCAATATTTTCAATACTAAAACGTGGTAGCCTAGCTAGTAGCTAAATTTTTATTTCAACATTATGCCTGTGGAATCACATGATTAAATATGTCAAATATATAACTGATAATTAATTCCTAAATAATCAATTTTTTCACTGAATAAATCTTACAACTTTCGAGATAATGAAAAAGACCCATTTGACAAAAATGAATATCTGATTCTTTATCACATTATTGTGCAAGATTTTACGGATCTCGAGGAGTGCAAAAAGGAAAAAAAATGCAGAAAATACAACTATATAAGTATAGTGGACATGCTTTGATATTTGGTGTAGTAGAAGCTAGGTTTGAAATGCTTCCAAGGCATCTAGCATTGCCTCTCCCTCAAGGGCTTCCTCTCATCATCAGCCATGTCTGGTAGAGGTTGAAGCCTTTGAGTGGGAGCCCATGATAGCTGCTTTGATTTTCAACTAAAATCTCCAAATTTTAATTATTCCATGATAGTGCTTTGTATTTTGTGAGTTTTGTAGTTCTCTCATAACTATAACAATATATAGTTGATTTAATTTTTTTTACATCTCTACTCTTTTCTTTCTTTTTTTTTTCATTTCCCTTTGGGTGTATAAATTTTTACATGTTTCTTTCATGGCCATTAATGATTACAAAATCTTGTACAAAACCATGATAACTGATCATTATCTTTTTATTGAAATGAAAGACATAATTATTATTTTTTTTCCAGTCCAATTATTTTAACTCATTTTTGACATTAGATTACTGATTAATTGAGTTAATACTTGCACAAAAACAGTCCTATCAAGATGAACCAAGTAAGTTGTTTTTCTATTTAATTTAGATTAATGTTACTCAACTTGCTTTCAACTCACTTGATGTAACCAAATAAATTTAAGACAAATATGTGGCCACGTTTATAGGAAAGCAAAGTACCCAGTGGGCATATTTTGTTTGTTGGTTCGTAGTTTGAATGCACACAGGCCTCATAAAACAGTTTTGAAGTCCAGCCATAAACGAAGCCCAACTCAATCAGATCTTGGATTGACCTAAAGAAGTTGTTAAATTCAAAATGCTAGGTAACTTAGCAATTCCTATCCTAAAATTCACTCTCAAATGATGTGGTAGGTGGAATGGAAACATCTCATTCAATGTTTTGTTTTGTTTAAGTTCTCTTTTTCGCTGACATTTCAGCGTAGCATTACTCTTAAATTTGACAGATAGTATCCCCATCCTCACTTAGTTTCACCAAAATTTGAGGATTTTTGTTCTTCGAGCCATCCTCCCTATTTATAACAAAATATAAGGAACTATTTTATCTTCCCCCAAAAAATAATCAACTTACACTTCCACCATCTTTATCTTCACCTTCCCCACCACGACACCACTGTCATAGAGAGAGAGAGAGAGAGAGAGAGAGAGAGAGAGAGAAAGAAATTAACCTAGAAAGGATCAACATGGATTGAAAAGTCTATTTTTTATCTTCGTCTTTAGATTCAGATTTAGAAGAAAAAAAAAATTCGATCAACTATGTGGTGGTGGCGGTGGTGGAGGCTATTTTTAGGGAGACAGGGGGAGAATGACAAATAGATCCAGAAAGAAAGGAGAGGGAAAAAGAAATCTGAAATTTCAGATCCCCTTAGTGTCTCTTTCTTTTTCTCTCTTACTCTCTTTGTCTCTTTCTTCTCTCTCCGCCGGTGGTGGCAAAATTTTGGATGGTGGAGGTAGAAGTGGTGGTGGCCATGGTGGTGGAAGGGACGTTTTAATTTTCTTCTAAGTGTTTTATAAATCTAATATTTTATTACAAAGGGGGTGGAATATCCCCTAGTTCAATGAGGGGATGCTGCGAAGTGTATTTTGACAAAATAAGGACATCCCATAATTTTGAATGTTCCCAAATGTAATTGAGGATAGAGGATATCATCAGTCTTAAATTTTTATGAATTAAGTTAATTGGAAGACCATTTTGATCCAATTTTTGTGCTCTGTGGCACTAGACAAACAAGCAAATGTAAGTGGAAATGTAACAAGAAGGTATGTAGGCATGGAACATATATAAAAGGTTTTATATGTATGAAACTATTTGAATCCTTGGATAAAACTCACTCTTGAATACTAGCTTATAAGGATAAGTGCCCAAGAGCTCATATACCTACGAGTAATCCTTTACTTAGTCGGTGACTACTGACACTGATCCGATAGTAGCTTTTTTTTTTTTTTTTCTCTTCTGTAGTGTCTTTCATTCATCAACCAGTATTCAATGCAATGCATTTAAATCTAACCTATAGGTTGTTTCCTCTATAGTGGTCCCTTTACATAGTGGTGTGACTTTGATACTAAATATTATAAACCCCTGATAGAATTCATCTCCACTTACAAGGAGTGTAAGAACTGCAATACCATGTTTGATGGACGTGGAATCTTATCAAAAACATGTAAAACACGGGTGAAAAAAATCAGCCCCAATTGTCTTCTAGTGGTGATTTGTGACGCAATGATACGGCTGCATTAGGTTGGACAATAGTATTATAGTGCAACTCTCAATCAGTTCAATACTATTTTTATTTTTTTTGGTAGGAGGGATTAATGCCCAAATTACAACATGGCATAGATACACTATAATCAGCGTGTGAGAAGCGCAGAAACTGCCATCAACATCGTTACCAAGACGACTGCAGAGAAAGCTACCACCAACGGGTGCAAAAAAGGCTACCACCATGGACGCAAAGAAAGTCACCACTAACGGGTGCAAGAAAGGCTACCACCAACGATGGACGCAATTTATTTCAAAATATTTGCCTACACATTTTATGGGCCAAACTTAATGCCGCAGCCATAAAATCTTGAATCCAAGACCTCTCAAGTTTTGGGAGGGATGCAAAACAAGCGAGCAAACGGTTGCATTAGGTTAACTTGATTAAACGTGGAGCCAATATGAAAATTCACTACAAACAATTGACATAGAACATTGAGAAATTAGAACACGACAATGCCAATATCCATTTCAAATCAAAACCCAAGACTACATCAGACGGAATACATAAAATTCATTACTTATAGAAATACATCCTGGTAAAATTAAGTACTGCACCAGATCTCTTAACTATTGAACAAGATTCACAACCAGATCTAAATAATCAACAGTAATGGCTGTGATGGTTATGACCATGATGATGATGATGGTGTCCATACTCATCCCACCCAAAGCACTGCAAAATAGGCAAACAAGCAACAAAAACACAAGCCCCAATTCCCCTGAAAATGGAGGAAACTAGAAGACATGGACAGCAACAACAAGCCAAGATAGGGTTATCAAAAGGGCTATCCTGATGATGATGATGATGGTGGTGATGACCCATGTTGTTTCTTCAACAAATTAACAAAAATTAAAGGAAACCCACAAATCCAAAAACAAGATTAGAACAATCCTTTTTCTTGAATCAACTTTTCCACAGGAACCAATCGAATTAAAAACCAGTTTATAGAGAGAGAGATCAGAAACCCACTCACTTGAAATAGGAAAAATCACCGGATTGTAATCGAGATCAGATGAAAATCCAATGGATCTCTCCCTAATATTGCTTGATAATGTGAAGGTCTTGCTGGATCGATTCTCAAAGTTTGGGGTTTATATACATTGATTCGGAGAGAAGGGTTTAATTTAGAATTTTAGACTTCAGAGCTAAGGAAATGAAAATTTAGAAGGCGTTGGGGGTGGAGCTAACTGGACCGCGTCCGCGTCAAGGACGTGTGTAGTGTGTAGTTCCAACGTGCACTCCCCCAGCTCAGACGCTGGGCCACCATTATTTTAGGAATGGGGCTTGTCATGGGGTCGCGGCCCACCCAAAGAGCGCACCAAGTCTGGGCCAAGACTTGACATGAACGACTGAGGTTATCTAACCAGGGTGGTATTTACGCAAGGATATAAAAATCAACAGGTCTATTTAGACAGAAAAAGGCTTTTGTGGACTTCGATAGAATGAAATTCATGGCTCAAATTGATTTTCAGGCAGCCCCGCAGACAGTTCACAAAATTATTTTGGGCTGTGGTAATCCACATAAGCTATTTTTGGTTTAATTAACTTTTGCCTATCCCCATATAACTTTTTATTGCAATACAATTTGTGAAGGGTTCTACTTAGCTATGATACTCTCCTCACTATGTACATCATTGTATCGAAAAAATCATTTTGTTTTAAAGTTATTAACCTACTCTAAATCAATTCGAAAGGTTTTAAGGTTAGGAAGTCAATGGGTTTAGGGTGTCAATAAGTACTCGTATACTCGAGAATCGAATGGAGTGGAATCAGTTATTTCAGTACTAATTCTATATTTTTTTTGAACCAAATAAAATTGGGTTAACTCGAGTCTACCCATCGGGTATTTCATTCGTGGGACTTGTTGAATTTTAGGGATACTTTGGTAATTTACAACTAAATTGAAACCAGACCAATGTTAGTTAGTTACACTATTTGTCTCTCTTGTTGATCAACCACTTAGCTCTATATGCTCAACGTTGTAGAGAATTGTTAATATTGTATTTATGTAGATTTGAGAGTGTGTTTATTGTCCCTAATACTGCCCCATAGCGCGAGGTTTTTTAATTTTTCTTTTTCGCACTAGCGATGGGATTTGAACCATTAGCCTCTTTGGATTGTCTGCTTTGGTATGTTGTTGAACAACCGCTTGCTTTAGAAGTTCGAGTTTGTAGAGAAAAGTAGTTGTTCAACATGGTATCATAGCAAACGATCCAAAGAGGTCAAGGATTTGAATCCCATTGCTAGCGCGAAGAGGAAAAATAAAAAGACCTACATTAAGGCCGAGAGGGAATATTAGGGACAAATGATCCATTTTGATCTTTTCATTAAAGAAAAACACATTTAAGATCTGGCTCAATTGGCTCAGTCAACGTTGACCTGGTCAATGATGACTAAGTCAACGTTAACTCGCCCACCCTAAAAAATTTTTTGGATCCGCAACTATTTTTTGACAGAGAAAAAAGAATACAGTGAAGACAACAAAAGAAAAGAAAAGATAACAGAAAAAGAAGTCCCATACGCTTAAGTAAGACTTTAAGAGAACGACCATCAGCTAAATAACAAAATTAAACGGCTATCACAATCTCTTCCCGACTGAACACCAACTGATCATCGAATTTCATACCTCTGGTACAGGGCAACGGACAAGACCACATCATCAAGCAGCATCAGCTAGCTAGCTTTGAAGACAAGACCCCTCAAACACTCTTTCATTCCTCTCCAGCCAAAGGTTCCAAACAATAGCAAAAGGGAACCTGACCATTTATTATAATTAGGACTAGGATCTAACTTATGAAAAATATATATTGTATTTCTTTTTCAAATTATTTTCCTTTTTTACTTTATTAGGGTGTTTTTTAATCCAATAAAATTTTTTGGACCGATGCTTTTACAAAACCCATACCAGACGCTTATGTGGCATGATGGGACCCAATACTTTTTCTCCTTCCAACTTATGTTGCAGTGGGACCCACCATGCTACATAAGTATTGGGCATCCGTTTTGTAAAACGGTCGGTCCAAATAGCAGCACTGTTTTTAATCACCTCCTTTTGAAATGCTGACATTAAAGATAGATAGTGTGTCCTTTTTGTTGGTGTACAACTTTCTATACTTAGAAAATTAGGTAAAGAAGAGCATGCATGTTCATAAAATTTGCATGGACTTCAAGGCATGATTAATTTTGAATTTTTTCCCCTTCACCTCCCTAATTAATTCACAAAATTAATACATCATGTGTTCAATTATGTGTTGTGAGGCATGCAAAATTAACCAAAAAAAAAAATGTCTTTAAAATTTTTAGTTTTTGTAGTGCTACCTTTTTATACTTTTGAATTTTCAGCTACCTTGATTCTTATCAATACAACTTATTGGTGTACCTACTTTTTCTATTTTTGGGCACTCACATTTTCTTATTAATTATATTGCTATTTAAAGGTTTGGGATCAAGGGGTGATTTTTTTTTTTTGCCTCTAACTAGTTGCAAACACATAAAAAATATTTTTTGTTTCTAACTACTAATTAGTGGCAACTAATGAAACCCTAACTTTGACTAGTTTATGAAACAAGATATTTTTTTTTCAAACCCTAACGTTGATTAGTTTGACATTTTTCTCTATAAAATAAAGAAATGAGTCAGGGTCAACCTTAACTCTAACAGGGATGAAGGCTTAACGGGTTAGAAATGCTCAACCCTAACCTTGACTTGTTCAGCTAACGAGTCGAGTTAAGACAAGATTTGATGGGTCGGGTTAGGGTAGGGGTTGGCGAGTCACGAGTCATTTTACCAGGTCAAATTACTAGTGAGTTGGGTTTTTAGGATACCATGTTTTGACAAATGGTATTGAGAAAACTTTTTACTACTGAATGCAATTATCCAACAACAACCAATTTACTTTGCAGTCCTTTTAATTGAGAAAGTGATATTTAAAGATCATTTATTAGTAGACTTATAAAAATTCCTTGTCCCAGGATCCGAATTTCTGTCAATATTTTTCTTTTTTGCTAGGCAACAGAAAAACTCTGTTTAGACAAGGGATTTTAGGGAGAGATTTTGTGGGGACTAGGGATTTTGAGGAAAAATATAACATGATTTTTCTACCAAATCCCTGGTCCCCACAAAATCCCTCCCCCAAATTTCTTGTCCAAACAGACAGTGGCGGAGCCACCATAGGCCCAGTGGGGGTAGCTGCCCCCACTCATTTGTTTATAAATGTTACGTGTAGTTTGTAAATAGATCTGTTTTATCTATTAATCTCTCCTCTTGAAAGAAATAAAAATCTTTTGATTAGGGAAATTAATATAGGTAAAATTGTAAATTTTGATTGAAACCTTTTTCTTTCTTTTTTATCATGGAAAATTATACTTCCCTGAATAAATTTTTTATTTTTTGGAAAATGCTAAACTTACTGCAAGCCTTACTGCAAAAGTCATCGTTCTCAAATAATCTCACTCCTCGTGATTTGCGTAATTTCCCAATTAATACAAATACCCTCCTAAATAGCCTTTGCAGTATAACTTGCAGTACATTTTGCAGTAAGTGTAGCATCACTGTTATTTGTTCACACTACATTTATATTTTACACTCTTCATACATTGGACTCTTGACCTAGACGGAGATGACCTAAGATTTTGGTGAGGAGATTATATCTTCCTAACCTATCCGATAGAAGAAAAAAAAATCATCCTAACTAAAAATTATATTGTTCAAAAACTTTTAACCCTACTAAAAGTTGGTTAGAATTGTCGATAAAATAACAGACTCAAATTAAATTTCAGATTAGCTTTGAATAATCTAAGAGATGATTTTTCTATGAAGATCGATGATCTCTTCACCATCACAACATTTTAAAACTTTTAATAAAAGTTGATTGAAATAGGGTACAATGGATTATTTCGATTAAAATTTAGATCAATTTTAGATGGGATTAACTATAGAACAATATAAATTGTAAAAGGATGATCTAAATAGTGAGAAGATCAATCAAGACAAAAATAAGAAGAAGAAAGTCCTTAAATCATCTTCATGTGAGCCCCACATACTGGTGTAAACACGGTGTAAAAATATGTGAGTTTTCATGAAGAAGAATGGCAAAGAAATAGAGTTTGCCTTTTAATTTTGGCCCCCACTCGATTAAAATTCTTGCTCCGCCACTGCAAACAGACTATTTATTGATTAGGGAAAAATTTACAAAGCCTAGCACAAAGGTAGGACAACAAAGAAAATAATAGACCAGCTCCTATTACAATGTAATCAAGTATCCCAATTCAGTTGGCACCAATGAATGCAACATATACCTCTTATATATATAGGGGGCATCGTGAAAATAGATATAGATAAAGGATGCTTTGCTAATTGACAAATTAACTAAGGAGGAGAAACGCATGCAAATTAGTGGGCAGACCACTTAGAGACCTTATGTGGAAGTTTGATGGACCATTTTATATTCATCAAACCCTAATGTCCAGTACTTCCCCACTTTCACAAGAAATCATATTCCTTATTATTTATATATACTGTCAATTTTCTGACCTAAATAAATCCAACCAACTCCCACTGCTTGCCATGAATTTGTTTCTTTCTCGTAGGCAATAGAAATAGTAGAATTGGCCAACACCTATAAATATAGAGGTTCTTGATTTGCACCCAAACCATATATCACATTCATAAAAATGGCTCTCCACATCTACCTTGATATAATATTGGTGCCTTTGAGCCTTGTCCTCACAATAGGGTACCATTCTTACTTATGGTATTGCTTTAAAAACAAGCCCCATCTTACCACCATTGGCCTCAATACATTAAGGAGAAGAATGTGGGCACAAAGCATCATTGAGGTAAGCATTCTACTAATTCATAATTTGTTCTTCTTCTTCTTTGGGATGTTAGTGGAGAGTTTCAGATCAAATTGGGATTGACCTAGCTAGAACTGATCTGGTAATGTTTCCATTGAATCCAATCCTGACTCAATAATCAATATGAACCTAATTAAGGGTAAAAAAAATTGAATACTAATTAAGGGTAAAATTTATTAGTGAAAACCGGCTTAATTACAAGAACTCATATACCCATCACCAATTCCAATAGTTGACCGATGTAAGATTACCATTACGAGATCCAATTAAATCATATTAATTCATGGCTTGTTTGGATGAAGATTTTAAGTAGGAATTTTGTGGGAACTTGGGAGTTGGTGGAAATCTAGTTAGAAATTATTTTATAAATCGAACTAGTTTTTTACCAAATTCCTATTTAAAATCACCATCCAAACAAACCATAAGAGTTTGCAAATGTTTTCTAATTAAGGTTGTTAATTATTATGCATATGCAGGATCATGATGAGAAGAAGGGCATGTTGGCTGTTCAAAGCTTAAGAAACTTCCAAATGGGATCCATATTAGCTGCTGCAATAACAGTTCTCCTGATTTCCTCGCTGGCAGCTATAACCAACAACACCTACAATGCTAGTCATTTATTCAAAGACTCCTACTTTGGCTCACAATCCTTCTTCACACTCGTTCTTAAGTACGGCCTGCAATATATTCTATTGGTATTTGGTTTTTTATACAGTTCATTGGCCGTCGGATGCTTCGTTGAAGTCAATTTCTTTATGAACGCGACGGATTTTTCATCGGAATATATTCAAGCTATGGTGGAGAGAGGTTTTCTGTTTGCTTTTATTGGCAATCGGGCGCTTTATATCACGTTACCAATGTTATTATGGATGTTTGGACCTGTGCCGATGGCACTGTCGTCCGTGGCACAGGTTTGGCTGTTACATGAGCTCGATTTCGTCGTTAATGGCTTGAAAAAATAGTCATCAGCTAGCTCTTGGATCATGAAGCACAGAATTATGTAGCGTTAATTGAATTTTAACATAGTACAGTCAATTAGATTGATCATGATCAGAGTGATCGAAATGAGAAATAAATTAAATTGATTAGATGGAAGAGAGTTAGGAAAATGAATAAGATTTGAATTCAGTTTCTTCCTTTTACCTTATTGGTTTGCATTTCCAGATCCGTATATTCATCCGGATTCATGTTGTATTCGAGCCCAAAGGATCCAAACCGTTTTTAGTTGATGTTAATAAGGTGTAAGCCGAGTGTAACTAAAAAGTTATACTTGGAGGACACAATTGATATTTTCGAAAAAGATATTGAATTCACACAAGGCTCGGAATCCTCGAATGAGCGGCACTGTTGGCTCATTGAAGCCTCTACATGGATTCACAGAGTTAACTAGGCAAATGCCCACCTCTAAAACATGGGCGCCTTTAGTAATGCTCTTGGATGTTCCATACCATATCCATCAAGCATGGATTCGGATCCGTTCCAAGTCTCTTCCCCATTATGCGGTTATTTTGTTGCAAAATTCTTAATTAATCGGAGGGTAAGTTTAGTGGAGTCCAAGAATCTAAGGATCTATGAATTTTCACCCTGATAGTAAGATTCAAGAATCCAAGCAATTTTTCATTAATCAATTGATCATTATCGTCGCAAGCGCTGCAACGATCATCAGATGGTCGGTAAGATCATCAAATTGTTTTGAAGACCATCTGATCAGGGTTTAACTCTCCACGTGGCACAAAAGTCTATCCCTCCCACTATTCTCCTTCCACCCCTAAATCAATGGATCCATAAGTTTTTTTTATTAAATTAAACAACACAGATTTTGGTTAAATTCGTCATTTAAAGCAATAATGGAGGGGTTTCATGTAATTTTCTCAACCGTTTCGTGAGAAAGAAAACCCTAAAACAGGTCCCGTCTTTCTATCTATAAATACGCAGGCAAGAGGGAGCTCAGAAACAGAGTAGGGTTTCAGAATATCAAAATTTTCGTCTGATCACATCTTTCTTTTTCTCCATTTCTTGATTTTTCATTTTTGTTTTCATAAAAATCTCTTCTTATTTGGTTGATTTGATTTGCTTGTCTTATTGATTCTCTTTTTTTTGTATGTTTTTGATGGGTGGGTATTAAAATCTGTGCACAATTAAGCCGATGCTCCGGATAATGAGAATGAAGGAAGCATGGTACTGTGTACAGAAATCAATCCAATGGTACTAATGTCTGCTCGCTTTGATGCCTTCTGGCTTTGATTTTGCGGGCCTGGAATCAGTCCCACATTTTTTTCTATCTCTATATTTTATCTGTTCTACACAACAGACCTATTTTAGTGGGGTTTTATAGTTTATTTGAATAGGGATTTTAAGTAGGAATTTTGTGGGGACTAGAGATTTGTTGGAAAACTATTTAGATTTACGCACTGACCTAAATCTCTATTTATAAACTCACATCCAAACAAGCAATTAGTTTATTCACATCTTTTGGAATTTTTTTCGTTTTACACTAATCTTTGATTTTCTTTTAGATTCTGTTTATGGAGAAGATCGGAAATTTTTTTTTTATTATTTTTTTCAGAAAAAGAAAGGGAAATCGTTGTTCCATATTTAGTGTTTAGTTGAAACTTTGTTCCTCTGCACGAGTAGTTCGTTCATTCAACAGAAATTGAACCCTATTTGAGGCCAGTGCCGTGGGAAACCCTTGAGGTAGGGGCTTGAGGTAGGGGTTTGAGACACGGGTTTATGGTATCCAAGGACAGCAAGTACCTTGGAGAAGTAGGGGCTGAAAATTAAATACCCTTCAAACCCCTTGTTCTCTTGAAATATGGCCGTAGATTGTTTTTTTAGTTTGAGAGGAGGGGTTTGGTTGTTCGGGGGCCTAACTTCAAAAAATACTTTTTTTTTTTTTGCTTGTTTAAGGGGTCCATAACACTTGCCCTTAGGGTGGGAAGTCCTTTAAATTGGACTGATGAATCTAATCAAGCAATTAATTAAAAGATCTGATAAATAAAAAATGGGTCTATTCTTAAACTTCTAATTCTTAGAATATTTTTTGTGAAATGATTTACATGTGAATAAAACATCTTCATAAAATCTGTTTATTTGATGATTTTGAGCATTTCCTTGGACATTTCGAAGCTGCAGAGAGATATTCCAATTTGATGATTATTCATAACATAAAAGGTAGAAAAATTAATTTTCCAATGATCATGAGGAGGTAACCAAATTGAAGGATGAGGGACAGTAGCATGATCATGAGGAGGTAACCAAATTGAAGGATGAGGGACAGCAACAGTAGTGAGTCTTGAACCAAATTACACAAATGACATCTTATATTATCTAAATTAATAATAGGTCCCAATTTACAATTTGTTGGAAGCATATTTTGATAGCATTTGAAAACAAATAACGAAGCTATGAAATCTGCAGATGAGTTACCCTCCCATGAAGTATAGAAAAATCCAAAACACGCCCAATAGCCATCGGTCTAGGGAATCCACGCCAAAAGATAAACCCTCGGATAATAACTTACCCTGCCAACCAGCAACCTTCCCATTTTCGAAAGTAGATCATCAAAGTGACTGACTTTAACACGCCCAATAGCCATCCGAACTCCCAAATAAGTAAAACAAATAATTTAACTCTAGGAGATGTATTTAGAGACCATTTGCTTCATCCAAATAGGATCAAGATGATGATTATAAGAAAGAGAATTATTGGGAGAACATAAAGCTTTGTATAGATTTTTAACAGATAATAAGCCTGATTTGATAAGATTCCAATGGATTTGATCAGATGTAGTAGAAGATAATGGGTATTAAATATCAGTTGAGTAGAGAAACATTCCAAGTAAAATTTACATCATTTATTAAATGATTAACAAGATAAATATTAGCAGTAATATTTGATGAATCTAAACTGTTAGGTTGAATATCAGAACCAGTTAGAGTCTAAAATGTTAATGTTTAGATCATTCCCCAATCTCCCAAATATGATATTTTTTAACATTAACAAGACCTTTTCTATTACAATACCAAATCCATGACCCATTAGTTTTAACAGATGGGTTAAGAGGATTTGTGTTTGGATAATATTTAGCTTTTAGAATGGAGGCCCAAAGAGAATTGGGGTTGGATATTAGTCGCCATCCTATTCTAATAAGTTGAGAAAGATTATCTAGATAAACATCTTGAAAGCCAAGCCCACCTTCTTCAGAAGGTTTACACAAAGAAAACCAAGCTTTAAGATATAACCATTTTTTTCCATCTAATTTCTCCCACCAAAAGTCTTTTTGGGTAGAGGTTATAGTAGAATAAATTTTTTAGGGGAGAACAAAGCACTCCATTTGATAGATAGACATACCACCAAGGACAAATTTAGTTAAGATAGTTCGACCTCTTGGAAAAGGAATTTGCATTTCCAAGTCTTTAATCTATTGCCCAGATTGATAATTAGAGGTTCAAAATATTTTATTTTGGATTTATTAATAAAGAAAGGAACTCCTAGATATTTATCATTAATATAAATCTTTTTAACTTTCAAAAATCTTAATAATCATTCTACAAAATTTGTTTGGAAGAGTTTGACTAAGAAAATGGCCGATTTTTGAAAATTAATAAGTTGGCCAGAGGCTTCAAAGAATTTGTTAAGAAGATCCACTAGATTTCTAGACTCAATTAGATTGCTCGACAGAAAATAAGACAATCATCTGCAAATAATAGAAGAGAGAGAAGGGCTATGGCAAGAAACTTTGATTCCATAAATTTGTTTATTATCTTCAACTTTACTAAACATTCTAGAGAGGGCTTCCATGCATATAAGGAAAAGAGATGGAGATAGATGATCTCCTTGTCTTATTCCTCTAGAAGGTTTAAATTGCTCACCCGAAGAACCATTAACTAGGATAGAGAAAGAGGCAGTAGATATACATTAATAGATGAGATCACACCAATCTTGCGCAAAACCCATTTTTAGCATAATCTGGATATCGAAAACCCACTCTACAATATCAAAAGCTTTCGACATATCTATTTTAATTCCCTCAAGACCATATCTCCCTTTATTTTTTTTTTCATCGTATGAATTATCTCATGAGCTAAAATGATATTGTCTATGATATATCTATTTGGAATAATTTTAGAAATAATTTTATAAGCAATATTACAAAGACTGATTGGTCTAAAATCTGAAGCTGTTTGAGGAGAATTGATCTTTGGGATTAGTGTTAAAAAAGTATAGTTAATTTCTTTTAGGATATATTTAGTATCAAAGAAGGTAATCACCATATTGATAATTATCGATTCCATAATAGGACATTGATGTTGATAGAACATAGCCTGGAATCCATCCGAACCAAGGGACTTAGACAGATGCATATTATGGACAACCATTTTAATCTCCTTATGAGAGGAGATTTTTAACAATTTAGTATCATCAAGAGGTGTTATAACTGATGGAATGAGCTCCAGGATATCAGCCAGGTCACCAATTCCATTAGATGTACTCATAAGAGCAAAATGATTCGTTAGACATGAAAAAATTTCATAAGGAGAGGAGATCCAGTTACCGTTAATATCCTTAATTTTATCAATACGATTTATTCTTCTTCTATGAATAGCTGAAGCATATAAATAAGAAGTTTTTTTTATCTCCACATGCCACAACAAGATCTCTAGATTAATAATACTATGTGCAATAGATGCATCATGGAGACCTAGATTGTTATTCAGGTGAAGATCCTTTATTAAATTATTCATATTTGAAATATTATTTTGGAGATTTCCAAAAACATCTCGATTCTAAATTTTAATGTTATGTTAAATATTTCTCAAATTATTGGCAAATTGAAAAGCTAGAGAGCCAGGTCCATCCTGTTGGCAATAATTTTGAATAATACTAATACAACCTACTTCTTTAAGCCAAAGATTAAAAAACTAATACAACCTACTTCTTGAAAGGTTTTGGACCAATTTTTAATTTGTTAGAAGTAGTCAAAAGTATAGGACAGTGATCTAAAGCTATTCTAGGGAGATGGGAAACAGTAGAATTAGGGTTATCTAACCTCCATTGACCATTAGCAAGTCCTCTATCTAGCCTTTCTAGAACATTATCTAGACTTGTTGTTTATTGTTTCATGTGAAAACAGGACTGGTAAATCCTAGATCTATAATCCCTGCATGATTATAAGAATTAAAAGCCTTACCACCTTTCTTTTCTGAAGGATCAAAAATAGAGTTTAGATCGCCAATAAGTAACCAAGGTTGATGAACATGGTCTGAAATTTCAACTACAAACTCCCATTCATTTAAACGATTCATTTTGCAAGGATCCTCATAGAAGCAAGTAAGAATGAATTTAGTATGGGTAGGTTCAAGATTATTAATAAGTGGAGAAATTATCCCAAAGTTAAAGAAATTGCAAGATTGAAAGAGATTAGACATGTATTCAATTGAAGCTTTAGATTCCGAAATAAATACAATATCAGGAGACTCATCCAAACATAATTTTTTTAGATGGGATGCAGTAAATTTAGAAAAATAACCTTGGCAATTCTATGAAAGTAATCTCATTGGAAAGAATGATGTAAAGTCACAATAAGCAAGAACGGAGGAAGACAGATGCCAATCCAAAGCAAAAGAGCAGATGAAATAAACAGGATCAGTAGAACAATAAGAAAAATCCAAAATACAAATAAAGGATGGAATATTCAGAATAGGGAAGAAACTTACTTGGGTGCAGTTGTCCACAACCATTAAAGTTGCAGGAGTCTGGAGATCTTCTACAACCACTTGATGATTTTGGATCTGGTCGTTTTCAGTTAGTGAAATATTTGAATTAATCTGGTTATTTTCTAGTGGGAGAAAGGTACTCAAGATATCACTATGAAATTGCCCAAAAGTATCAGCAACACTTGCTTGTGAAAAGGTTCAGTAGCAGATCTATCGATTACTGTTGCAGGGTTAACACTTGAAGGATCAGACTCTACTAATTACTCAATTGTACCTTTTTTTAATTTTTAATTTTTTTTTAAAAGTGATTACCATATTTTTAAAAATGATTGATTTTTAGAGAAAATGTTGGCAAAACGACACTATTGTATATTAGCAAAATGATGAATCAATAACGAATTTTTTAAGCCCATGTGTAACCACTTTTTTTTTTCTTCCTTTACAAACTCAAACTAATTAATGTCCAGTAGAAATTTTTTATTTACTGTTGAGGACAAGGTTGCTTTGAGAGGGTTGGAATGATATGTGCATAATTATGACATAGGGACATGAAAGGGGGATTGTGACTGGATTGTGGTTGGTACGTTGGTGTGCTTTTGTGAGTGAATTATTGTGAGATTATTTATTATGTGAGTGGGTGAGTAGGTGAAATTGAGTGCTATAAAAGAGTGAGTTATCTAATAAAGATGCAAGCTATGAAGAGCCTAATTTCTCTCTTGTCTGAATTCTTTCTCTTCTCATTCTCCTTTCCCTCTAGTTCCCTCTAATTCTCTCTATTTCCTCTCTTTTCTCTGTATTCCTCTCTTTTCTAGAAAATAACCCTATCACTCTCCTTCTTGTCAGGGAGCCAAGTTGGTCTGGTAGTATAAGTACTCTTACTAAGAGGGATTCTAACAATTTGGTGAGCACAGACTCTAGTAAAGAGGTGGGAAATCAGATCAGATCTCCAGGTCCTTGAGAAATGGCCGATTAAGTCTACAACTTTCATATCAGGGATAGGGTCAGTAGTAGGGTTAGGACAACATATCTTAAGTTTGGAATCCAAGGTTTAGTCCACACATTTAATTTAGAACCATCTTCAAATACCCAACTCATACAATCTTTGATGAACTCTGTAACTTTATAGAGGTATTGGAAAGACTAGGAAGCACTATTAGGACATTTGGCTTAAAGGAAATCAATATTGGATAAATACTTGGCTTTGGGGAGCAGTCCCCACATGGAATTAGGGTTTTTCAGAAGTCTCCAAACATTGGTGGCTAGCATGGCCAAGTTGTTGATTTTACTTTTACGCAATCCTAGACATCCTTTAAACTTGGGCCTGCAGATTTTATCCTAAGAGATAAGATGGATCTTATTTTGGTCATTCTCACCCTTACCCAACCAAAAGTGGTTCAGAGTTGAATCAATTTGCCTACAAAGGGCTTTTGGGAAAAAAGAAAACTAACTATTTGATAGATAAGGATTGCTTGACCTACTGACTTAGACAGAGTTGTCATACTAGCTTGGGACATCATGTTAGCACTCTAGGATTTAGTGTTGTTTTCAATCCTTGTGCAGCACATGTTTGTGGGCATTGATTTTGGACTTCTAAAAAATGATGGGGGCACCAACATACTTTTCATGCACGCACATGCTATGGATGCCAAAGATCTTGCCAAGAATTTCTTCTTGAATTGGTTTTTTGTAGACATTATCCATGTGATGATAATATTAAATGTACAAAAATCAGCTGAATCATCGTAACACGAGTTATTGTTCAGTTTGTTCTTGTTTTAATCATTATGAGTTGGTTCTTCTTTATGATCTCCACGTTCCCAGCATCTATATCCTCCTCCTTGTAATCTTTTTTTTTGAGAGAAAAGGGTGAGAATTTATTAATTAAAATCCTCCTCCTTGTAATCAGCAACAAAGTCTTCCACTATTGCAATAATCATTTGTTCTGGATCTAAGTATCTATTAGTAAAATACTAAATTAGAATAAATTATCTTACAAATTCGTTGAGTGTAACGCCTCAATTCGAAACTCACAATCTCTAAGAAATTGAGTCGCATCTCGAGGCGTTAGGTTAACTATACAAGGTGACTAATTAATACTAAACAAGCCTAAATAAGATTTACAAACCTAATTAGAGTTAAACTAATCTAGTTCGGGAAAACTTAATCACCTTAAAATATGGATAAGCCTAACGATAAATTCGCCAGAGTTTCTCCTGTATTTTTAAGGTTCTCAACCTGTCATAAACCTGTAGAAGAGATGATTTATCCACAATAATATTTCTAAATCATTCCAATCATCCACGATAGTCATATCATCTCATCAAGACTAGTCTACCTTACTTCGTCAAAATAATAATACCTAGTCATCCACTAGGCTGGATTCAAACCACAATTCTAAAATGATGCCTCACCAAATAATATACATAGATAACTTGAGTTAAGTGATATAATATACATAAGTGTGTTTGTCTTATATACATATCTTAAGAAAATATATACAAAACAAGTAAGATAACATGCACCTCAAAAAGGCTAAATACAACACCTCAAGTGTAAGAAAGCTATCGTTGACGT
>MVGT01003295.1:0-17967 GCA_002174775.1 Macleaya cordata
TGCTGCTTTGTTTTTCTAGTATTGACCTGATGTAATCTCCCTATCTGTTTCTATTGATGTATAACTACATGTGTTACTCTAACATTATAACAACTACATAAAATCAATTCAAACCTATTCATAACAGAATACAAAACCAATATCTAACAGTATTATAAAAGCTGCATACATAAACCATTTCAAACCCATTCATAACAGAATTATAAAAGTTGCATACATCAGTCTTTCATTTGTCCAAATATTTCAAGTAGTGCCCATTCATACTTATCATCTCATACAATATCAGTCTTCAGTCCAAAAACAAAGTGTATTTGCTGTTAACCACAACATTTTCTAACAAAAAAAGAAGCATACATCAAGCTAACTCTACCCTTAATCTTCTAGATCTATATGCATCCCATTAATTTTGGAACCCAGACCCCCACTAACCCTACCACTTCTCCTTGGTGGTGAAGGCAGTGGTGGACTTGTCCACTTCCAAGTCTCATCAAGTTTGGTTCTCTTAGCCCCAACATTTGAAGTAGATGTTGATGATGATCCAGTCATGCCTATTCCCCCACCTCTCATCCTTACTCCTCCACCCCTAATTGTTGTTGGTCTAGGAATATTTTTAGGCATTGGTGGAATAAATAGTGTGGGATTCTTTTGATAGTTAAAAGTGGGCATGTTGACACTTTGTTGTGTAGATGGGGTCGGTTGAGTTACCTGAGTGACATTGCTCTGTTGAGAAAACTGATTCATGCCACCCCTGCCTCTTCCCCTGCCTCCCCCTCTTCCCAGACCTCCAACTACTGTGGTACTCTCAAAGTCAGAGTGACCACCTCTTCTATCTGCTCCCCTTCCACCTCTGTTTCCACCCCTTTTAGTTACAACACCATCCCTTCCTCTTCCTCTGCCTTGCACCCCAACAACCCTTCCCCTTCCTCTGATCTGCACTCCACCAGCCCTTCCACCTCCTCTAACCTGTGCATGTACTTGAGTTGCACTAGCATTGCCACCTCCTGATACATTAACCCTCCTCACATGTGGCCCTGCATAATAAGCTGGCCCTGCACAAAGAAATTAGCATGTAGTTAAACATTGTTCCAACTAAATAAGAGAAAGCAAAAACATAATTGCATATATTGGTTTACCTTGGGTTTTGGGACCAGCTGGTGCACCCTTGCATGTTGCCCTATTGTGGCCATACTGACCACACTTGCCACACTGCCTTGGAGTTTTCTTTACACCACTTACTTCATCTTTATCCCTCCTCCTCTGTGTTTTAGGCCTCCCAATTGGCCTAGAAAACTTGGCGGTCTTTACCAATGTGATAGGCTACAAAACAAAAAAGAAAAAAAAGATTATTACATCATTCTTCTAATATCCAAGCATGATATCAAACATCAGTTTGAAACCTTACCTCTCCCCACTCTGATTCATGAGCAAGAGGCCGGATGAACCCTTCATAAGTCTTCCTGTAGGCATCTACATAGTGATATGGATCACAATATCTACATAAAAATACAACACATATAAGATTTGAATAACTAAATTTAAAAAAATAAATACAATGTTAACTAAGGGTGGTAACATACTTGTTCCAATTCCCTTCTCTAAAATGCACAATTACTGAGATTGCATGGACACATGGTAGCCCACTGATCTGCCAGACACAACATGTACATGTGTGCTTTACCAAATCAACAGTCCAATGCATTTCCTTGTTGTCCCTAACACTCCATAATGTCTCTGTGGATGGTTCTTTATCATACAAGTGGTAATGGTTCTTATGACTATTTAAGATGTTTACAGCTCTTGGAACAAGCCCACCCTCCCTGAATCCTTCTCCATGAAGTTTTCTATCATAAAATAATCTCATAACCATCAAATGATATTTCTCTACAAATTTGCAGACTGGGAGCATCCTTAATTCTAATATCCAAGCATTAAAGGACTCAGAAAAATTATTTGTAATATGTTCACACTTTGAAGTGGTGTCAAAGTGTGATCTTGCCCATGTTTCCACAACCTCATTGGCATCCAAATACTCCCTTGCTTCTTTTTTTGCTTTCTCAAGTTCATCCATGAACTTTTTATATTCTGGTTTGCTGTATGACTTAGCAGCTTTCCAAGTCAACCTCTCTATATTCACCCCTGGATGTGTTTTCTTGAAGTTCTTATACAAGTGTCGAAAGCATGATCTATGAAAATGGTTTATTCCTTCAAAGACTTCAAGAACAGCCTCCAATAAGCCTTTCTGTTGGTCTGATATTATTGTGAGAGGCCTGGGATGTAACAACAACTTAGGGGCAAGGATTTCAAGGAAATCCTTCCATGTCTCCTTGCATTCATTCTTGCATATGTAGATGGCAATCGGGAATAAACCATTGTTTGCATTAAGTGACATGATGGACAGGCAAACTCCACCATACTTGCCCTTAAGAAAACAACCATCAAGTCCCAAAATGGGTCTACAACCTTTTACAAATCCATCTAAACTAGCCTTGTATGCAACACACAAAGACTTGAAAAAGAACTCTTCTGGGTGTCTAGCACAACTAGCAATACTCTCTGGGTTGCTCATCAAGATCTGAGTACACAATTCTGGAGCTAGTCTGTAACTCTCCTCATAATTACCCATGATCTTCTCAAGACAGATGTGCCTTGCATGCCAAGCACACCAATAAGAGATTTTCACCTTATACTTTGCTAAAACCTCCTTCCTAAAGCATCCTGGTTTATATTTTTGGTGAGTCCTAAATGTGGGCAGCATCTTCTTAGCAACCCACCTAGCATTGGCCATCGGATGAACCAAGCCATGGTAGCTTTCACAACTATGTTCAAAACACCCACTCTTCAGCCTAAATGTTTGCTTGTCAGGAAGTATTGAACAGTATACCCTCCAACTACACTTGGGATCTTCACACACATATTCCTGTTTCTTCTTCTTGTTCTTCACTTGCTTTATCACAAAATTCTTTGAAATGGCAAGGTCCTTGATGTAATCCCTACACTCCTCCATTGTAGGCCACTCCTGATCTATGAACAATGTCTCAAGGACTACAGGCACTTCCTCCTCAGTCTCTTTATCTTCAGCTTGGTACAAGTTTTGAGTCTGCTCAGCAAAGTTCTGGAACTCAGACGTCTCTTCAACACTCTTCCTAATCAGATCTGTAAGATCATCCTCCTCATCAGCATCACTAGGTACATAAGATTCATCATCAGAAGAGTGGTCTGAGTGATAGACTTCTTCTGGCTCAAGAGCATCAATGTTGGGTGGATTCTCTTCTCTGATTCCATTTATCAGGTTCAAGATGGGAAGCAGGTCTAGGTCCTCCTCTGGCAAATAGTCTGGCCTCTTTGTGGGGTCTCTTTTAGATGGCTTAGCAGAGGCAGCCTTAGCAGAGGAAGACCCAGCAATTGTAGTGTTATCACTAGGGGTATCGGTCCCCACCATGTCCTGCTGTCACATGCTTACATGAGATATAAAAAAAAATACATTGGAAAATGGCCATTGAAAACATAGTGTACAGAGACAGAGTGTTAGGTGATAGGCAACTAACAAATTGATACCTATTAAATATGTTTGCAATAAATAGAAGTAGTATACTAGATGCATAAGGACAATAGATTAATCAGTATTTTACTGGAAAGTAAAAGTTGTTCATAGTAAAAGCAGTTTACTAGATGTATTAGGACAATAGATTAATCAGTATTTTACTGAAAAGTAGAAGTTATTCATAGTAAAAGCAGTATACTAGATGCATAAGAACAGAAACCTAGATTTATTCTTGTTTAAGATGCTAGATACCCATAAAAAAACCTGAAAGCAGATAAAGCATGTAAAACCCTTACTCATAACCCGACAAGATCAAAAGCATAAAAAAAGTCATAGCAAAACAGAGCATGCACTAACCCATAAGCCAAAAGGATCAAAAGCATACAAAAAGATCAAAGAGAAACCTGAGCATGCCCCTACCCATAAGCCGACAGGCTCAAAAGCATAAACCCACATACTGTAGTTGAAAAATAATGAAAGAAAAGTATAGATCAAAGCCAAACCTAAGCATAAAACCACTTACCGTTGCTAGAAGAGTTTAGATTCGAAGTAGAACCTAAGAATACTAGGGTTTTTTGCAGACGAAACCACAAAAAACCCTAGAAAACTTCCAAACCTTTACCACCAACTTACCAATACCCCTTAACTTCGACCGATTTACCGCCGGAACACAGCTATCTCGCCGATTGAAGTAAGATCAGATCTAGGGTTTTCACCGGAACCCTAGATCTAATTTTGTCTTGCGGTTAAAAAAAACGCGGTGAATGTTGGTTAGGTCCCGCCAATTTAGGGGTTTTGTTCGTTAGGGATAAAATCCTGACCGTTCAAGTTGAAAAAGCCATCTTAAAAGTACACGTGGTTCACACGTGTGGAGAAATTTAACGGGAAAAGAGTCTGTTAGGTTGGGTTGTCTTTAAAGAATTTTACAAGGGTATAATAGACTTTTTAATCACACTTATTAACGTCCATTTCACTTTTGGATGGTCAACTGAGTCAACCGTCATCTCAGGACCCAAACTCAAAGCTGGACATATTCCGGACCCTCAGACTAATATCAAACATTATCTGGGACCCTATTACTAAATAACCCAAATTAAATTAAGCAAACATAATAAATAAGATAGAAAAATATAAATAAAATTGCATTACTGAAATAAATGTATTACAACTAAAACTGAAAATTAAACTCTCTATTTCTCTCTCACTGTACTACAACTCTCAGTACTCTGGAATGATTACAACTGATGAAAATACCCTCTATTTATAGTTTTTTTGGAGGCTGCACCAACGGTTGAGATGATTCTGGAAGTTCCAATGGTCTTCAAAAATTATCAGCAGCTGAACGGCCAGAGTTTTGAAATAGACGGTTAGGATAACAGATGGAGGATAAAAGACTAATTCAAATTTTGAATTTGAATTATAGATCTGTGTGAAAATAGGATAAGGCAAATTTGAATTTGAATCTTGGATTTGCCTGAGGATAATGATCCAGTGTTGTTCAGATTCTGATCCAGTGCTTCTCGGGCTCTTAGAAAAACTCCAAAAAAATATTTAAAATTCTACAACTTCTAAGGCTCGAACCCAGGACCTATTACGTGAACAACTAATACTCAAGCCATCTTTGCCAATCGCCTCTTATGTTGTAAAGTGACCCAATTTTTTTTTATTTCTCTTCTTTGGGCTGAATCACATGCTTTTTGACTCATTTTGTGGACTTCCAAACTTAATCCCTACAAAAATACAAAATGATCATAATTAGCTCTTTTTTTTAACAATTCTAAGGCTTAGTAAAATGTTATTTGAGGGTCGAATATTGTAGTTTTGAGTGCTTATCACACTACCCCTAAACAACGTTTTGCTAGTCCTCAAGCAAAAGAGAGAAGAAAGAGAGATAAGCTACCAAAATTAACAAAAATTCTAACCGTACAAAAACTAATAGCGCCATTTTCGCTGACCACTTCCCCTAGTGGACGAGTTGTAGCCTCGTGAGGGTTTGCAGTGAATAAACCCACAAAATTCGAACTAAAAGGAATGATTTTCCGCTATTTTTTTCCTTAGAGAATTTTCCTATCATCCAACTAAATGAAAGGCAAGGGGCAAAAATGTAAGTTTTATAAATTTAAAAAGGTACTAAAATGGTATAAGTACAAACTTTACATCTTTAAGTATTGAGAAATAATGTAAAAGTGTGTGTGTTCACAGCCATCCTAATACAATTTAGTATAAGAGTAATAGAACTCCAAAGTTACCGTTAGAAAATACGCTTTGACTTCAAATCTCACCAGGTTATTCTCTCTTAAAGAATTACTCTATAGGTAATTTCTCTCTTGCATATGAGGAAAAGAGTATAAAATCCAAACTTCTCATATACTTTGAAGAACAACGGATAAAGAAAAATTAAAGTAGTCTCATGCAAAGAATGTTGATTACTTAAGAATGTCGAGTTACTCACCATAGCGTCTTCTCATCTATCATCTACTTTCTATCACACCTCACCAAAGATCTAAAAGGACTTTATTTGGTTGTAATGGGACTTTGGTTAGGCTAAAAAGAAAATAGTAAATGTAAACAAAAAGTGTTTCTGAAATGGTAGGACTTCAAAGTAACTTCAAGGGAACTTCTCTTTTTTTTTCTTTTTGTTCTTTCCTTTTCTTTTCTTTTTTTTTGTTTTTTTTGAATTGCTGGCCACATTTGAATTTTCTAATAATAATTGTTTTTTCCAAGCTTCTTACATTTTGGCTTTTCATTTGCCCCCTTCCATCTATTTCCTTCCTAACACTATTCAGAAACACAAATGGGTATGAATATTTGTGCAAGGCTCAAAGTTGTTTTCAACGAAATTATTCTGCAAGGTGGTCTAACAAGCCCAAACGAGAAATTAAAAATGCCTTTTGTCATTTCTAAGGATTAATATGATGCTCAAGTTTCAAATAGAGTACAAGACCTATGTTTCTCGTAACTCAAAATAAATGTCGTCCTCAGTGCTCAACCAAAGTGAAGAATAATGAGACTAAACCATAAATTAAAATGATGTTCAAGAAAAAGTTGAGTCATCTTCTGACTCAGAATTGCGTAAATACCCTATACAAAGGTGAAAGGCTCTAAATTCACAGGGTTTAAGTCTCCCCTATTATTTATCTGGTTCCTCAGAAATTAATTACTTTTCGACTCAAATCGAACTAGGTGGTTGTTTGTACAATAATTCTGTTTCTAAGTACTTATGACATAAAGATTATACTTATAACAAAATAGTAACAAACTAAACTTCAAACTATACATTAACAACACTTACTCTCATAAGTTGAATCATCAAGTAATCCAATCTCATCATTACTAGGGTACTAAACCAAAAGTTTTTTTTTCTTTTTTTTTTATAGAAAAAAAAAAAAGAAAAATGACTCTAGTTTTGTTAAATTTTTTTTCAAAAGAGGTACAAATTTTGATAATGTCCCACCCCCAAACAAAAGACAATACTATCCCTAGTGTAAAAAGTACGAAAAGATGGGATAATGTATTAAGTTGAAAATGGAAATAATAAAATTGGAACATATTACCTCAATTGAAATTGTATTTAGCGGCACTGACCCAATACTAAATCTCGACAACACCTTAAATGGAGCACACATAATAGAGTCAAATGAAATCCTATACTAATAAATTTGTAATCTATGTAGTACCGAGCTAGTGAGATGAAGTGAAAAACATCTAAATAGAGTTCTCAAAAATCAATCCAGACTAACTACGTAGATACAACTGAGGTTAGGGTTGCATCCTAGAAGCACTAAGTTTAACGTCTTCATCCAGACGAAAATGGGGTACACCCCCAAACAAGTCCTCACTGGTATTGAGGATTAACGAGTAAGACTTCCTCAATCTCTTGAGGGTGAATATCAAGGAAAGGCTTAAGACAATGAGCGTTGACTTTGAATGACTTACCATTCTTAAGATTCTCTACTTCAATAGCACCATGACTCGCAATGTTACGGACGAGATAAGGACTAGACCAACGTGACCATAATTTACCCGAAAACAATTCCAAACAGGAATTATATAAAAGAACCTTCTGACCAAGGAAAAATTCCTTCCGAAGAATGTGTTTATGATGTGCCCATTTAGTTTTTGCTTTGTAGGTCTTAGAACTTTCATAGACATCATTTCTGATCCCCTCTAATTCATCGAGCTGGAGTTTCCTATGGTCACCGGCTTTATCTAAGTCAAAGTTCATGGTCTTAATAACCCAACAGGCTCGGTGTTCTAACTCAACAGGGAGATGTCAAGCTTTACCATAGACTAACCTGTAAGGAGACATTCCTATAGGGGACTTAAATGCGGTACTATATGCCCATAAAGCATCAGATAGCCGAAGTGGCCAATCCTTTCTATTGAGGTTAATCATTTTCTGTAGAATTTGCTTAATTTCCCTATTTAATACTTCCACTTGACCATTTGTTTGTGGGTGGTAAGATAGGGCAACTTTATGGGTTATCCCATACTTAGACATGAGGCTCGCAAAGACTTTATTGCAAAAATGAGTACCATTATCACTAATGATGGCTCTAGGTGTACAAAATCTAGACAAAATTAGGTCTTCGAATAAATTCACCACAACTATATGGTCTGCGGTCTTAGTGGCTAAGGCTTTAACCCATTTGGACACATAATCTACTGCTAGAAGAATATAAGTGTAACCATAAGAAGGTGGAAAAGGACCCATGAAGTCAATACCCCATACATCAAATATTTCAACAACAAGGATAGATTGTTGGGGCCATTCATTCATTTTGGTTATTCTCCTTAATTGTTGACATTTAGGGCAGGCTGAACAATAACTATGGGTGTCCTTAAAAATGGTTGGCCAATAAAATCCTGACTGCAATATTTTCGCAGCAGTTCGATTTGAGCTAAAATGGCCACCACAGGTTTGGTCATGACAGAAGGAAATGATAGATTGTTGTTCATCATCGGGGACACACCTATGGATAATTTGAGCTGGACAACACTTAAATAGGTAGGGGTCATCCCAAAAGTATTCCTTCACTTTGGCTAAAAACTTGTTTCTCTCTAACTTAGACCAATGACTGGGAATTTGGTTAGTCACTAAATAGTTCACAATATCTGCAAATCATGGTGCTTTAGAGATCTCAAATAATTGCTCATCAGGAAAGTAATCAGAGATAGGAAGTGAATTTGGAACAAACTCAACAAGAAGTCGAGAGAAATGATCTGCGACCACATTCTCTGAACCTTTCCAGTCACGGATTTCAAGGTCAAATTCTTGAAGGAGTAGGATCCAACGTATTAACTGTGGTTTGGCATCTTTCCTAGAAAGAAGATGCCGCAACGCTGCATGATCACTAAAAATGATGACCTTAGATCCGATCAAATATGATCGAAACTTATCGAGGGCAAAAACGACTACTAACAACTCCTTTTCTGTGGTCGAATAGTTAAGTTGGGCGTCGTTAAGAGTCTTACTCGCATAGTAAATCACATAGGGCAACTTATCCATTCGTTGTCCTAAAATAGCCCTTACTGCAAAATCTGACACGTCACACATAATTTCGAACGGAAAGTTCCAATCAGGTGGATGGATAATGGGTGTTGTTGTAAGAGCTAACTTTAACTAATCAAAAGTTGCCTGACATGCCTCACTAAACACAAAAGGTGCATCCTTAGTAAGGAGATGGGTCAAGGGTCTAGCTATCTTACTGAAGTCTTTGATGAACCTCCTATAAAAACCAGCGTGACCTAAGAAAGCTCGAATATCTCTCACAGACTTGGGAACTTAGAGATTGGAAATAATTTCTATCTTTGCTTTATCTACCTCAATCCCCGCACTAGAAGTGGTGTGACTTAAGACTATCCCCTTCTTTACCATGAAATGGCACTTTTCCCAATTAAGAACTGGGTTAGTGTCACGACAACGTTTCAACACAAGAGAAAGATGTGTAGACATTCCTCAAAAGACGAACCAAAGATAGAGAAGTCATCCATGAAGACTTTAAGAAAATGCTCGACCGTGTCGTGAAAAATACTCATCATGCACTGCTGAAAGGTAGCAGGTGCATTGCAGAGGCCAAATGGCACGCGATAATAAGCGAACATGCCAAAAGGACACGTGAAAGTGGTTTTCTCTTGGTCATCTAGGTGAACTGGAAACTGGTTATAACCAGAGTAACCATCTAAAAAGCAATAGAATGCCTGACCTGCTAGTCTCTCTAACATCTGGTCAATAAAGGGAAGAAGAAAATGGTATTTCTGGGTCACACTATTCAGCTTCCTATAATCTATGTAGACTCTCCATCTAGTTTGAACTCTAGTGGGAACTGATTCATTATTTTCATTGGGGACCACTGAAAGTGCTGATTGTTTGGGTACTACTTGGACAGGGCTCTCCCATTGACTGTCTGAAATAGGGTAAATAATGTTAGCATCTAGAAGTTTGATACTCATGAGAGGGCTCTGGTTGTTCCTAGTGGTCTGAAGTGTAAATGCGTCAAACTTTTGGCTCAACAAATTCATTCCATTTATCAGATTCTCCATTACAGATTTTAATACAGAATTTGGCTTGATCTCATACATTCCAAGCTTTCTAGGTTCTTTCACATTCTTAGAAAATTCATACGAAGAACTATTCCAATTCTGGGTATTTTTAGCTAGTTCCTCTAAAAAGGTGTAGGCTTGGTCAAGAGTTTGGTCTTTGATCTTACCTTTATGTATAGATTCTATCATGGTACGGTTCATAGGTGTAAGACCCTTATAGAAAAAATGGACCAATTGTGCTTTATCATATCCATAGTGTGGGCATTTAATCAATAAGTCATGAAACCTCTCCCAAGTTTGATAAAATTCCTCATCTGCCTTCCCCTAAAATTACTAATGGCATCCCTCATTGACTCAGTTTTTTTGCATGGGATAAAACTTTATCATAAATTTATCTGCAAGCGCATCTCATGAATTAATATAGTTAGGAGGGAGAGAATTCAGCCATGCGGCCTCCTTATCTTTTAAGGAAAGGGGAAAAAGACACAATTTAATATCCTCTTCGTTTAAATTCGCGGCACGGAAAGTATTGCAAATCGTTAAAAATTTTCCAAAATGGTTGTACGGTTGTTCACTTTCCATCCAATGGAATTTTGGTAACATATGAATGGTAGAGGGATTAATTTTAAATTGAGGTGCAACATTGGGAGGAAGAACAATATATGTGGGAGGATTAGCCGAACCCAGTTCAAAGTTCTAGGTTGTGCTGGAATTTCAACATTGTTCTTCATGGTTAGATTCGATGATGATAGAAAATTAAAAGAGCGTTTGATTTTACGAATTCGACTAAGAGTTCGTTCAATCTCTAAATCTAACGGCACTAATTCGTTTCTCTAAGATCATCGAACATGCATACAAGAAGAAGACTGGACTTGGACTCAAAGACTCGATCTAACTAATTCACACAAAAAATTGGGCTAAAAATAAAAATAAAAAGAAAATCTTAAAAACCTAAAAGGGCTAGACTTGGGTTACCTCAAAACAAACCACACAAATGAATTGGTCTTATCTTGAATCAAATTTGGGATGTAGCTTTTAAAAACCACCAAGATTTCTTCCTTATTCTAATATAAATAAGAACATGCATTCTATGTATTACCTAAAAGGTAATCACAAAGAATCCTTTCCTTATTTTTAATCAATTAAAAAACTAAAGAAAAGGAATATAAACTTCATTAACAAAGATTATTTATGATTCCCCAACGCTCCAGAAGAGACGTTGATCATTGAGATCTTCATAGAAGTCTCTCTGGAGGAAAACATAAAAATAAAAAAAATGAATATTAAACTAAAAGCATTTCAGCCATGGTGGCTTCATCCCTCTCTTGAAATTAAATTAAGCAGACATAATAAATAATAAAGAAAAATATAAATAAAATTGCATTACTAAAATAAACTAGCCCCCATATCCCGTGGAAGGCACGGGGCTTCTTTAAAATAAAAAATTTGAATTTAAAAAAAAATTTGAATTTTTTTATTAGATAATTAGAAAATTTAGTTGTTTTATAATTTGAGAAAGGCTTCTGTTATAGTATATCTATTATAATATATATATATATAATAGATTGAGCCATATGTTTACAATGTATGTTTTTTAACCTACATCTAAGAGAGAGGGTTTTGTTAACCCAATAATAGATAATAGATTGGGCCATATGTTTATAATGTAGGTTTTTTTAACCAACACCTAAGAGAGAGGGTTTTGTTAACCCAAAACTTCTCCATAGTATATTATAATAAATGTATTACAACTAGAATTAAAAATTAAACTCTCTATTTCTCTCTCACTGTACTACACTCTCAGTACTCTGGAATGATTACAACTGATGGAAATGCCCTCTATTTATGGTTTTTCTGGAGGCTGCACCAACGGTTGAGATGATTCTTGAGGGTCCAACGATCTTCAAAAATTATCAGTAGCTGAACTGTCCAGATCGATTAGGGTTTTAAAATAGACGGTTAGGATAACAGATGGAGGACAAAAGACTAATTCAAATTTTGAATTTGAATTATAGATCTGTGTGAAGATAGGATAAGGCAAATTTGAATTTGAATTTGAATATGAATTTGAATCTTGGATTTGCCTGAAGATAATGATCCAGTGCTGCTCAAATTCTGATCCAGTGCTTCTCAGGCTCCTAGAAAAACTCCAAAAAAATATAGAAAATTTAACAACTTCTAAGGCTCGAACCCAGGACCTATTACGTTAACAACTAATACTCAAGCAATCTTTGTCAACCGCCTCTTGTATTATAAAGTGACCCAATTTTCTTTTATTTCTCTTCTTTGAGCTGATTTACATGCTTTTTGACTCATTTTGTGGACTTCTAAACTTAATCCCTACAAAAATACAAAATGATCACAATTAGCTCTTTTTTAACAATTTTAAAGCTTAGTAAAATATTATTTGAGGGTCGAATATTGCAGTTTTGAGTGCTTATCACTCAGTCTCCGAAGGGATTATAGAATTATGTTCCTTCTCAAATTTATCACTAATAACCCTCAACATAAGGCTGTTTTCTCCGATCCAAAGCGCCACAACCATTTTTTTAGGAGGGCTTTGTTAGTTTTATGTAAATCTTTAATACCTAGCCCCCATGCTTCTTAGCTTTGCAAATCCATTTCCAAGAGTCCTAACAGATTTTCTTCTTTGATGGGGAGGAACACCACAAGAAACTTCTGATCATGATTCTAATCATCTTCTTCTCAATATCTCTAGGCAGAGTAAACAAAAAAGGAAATACATTGGAAGGCTTAATAAAGTACTTTTAATTAGGATCATCCTTCCACCTTTGGTCAGGATTTCCTTCTCCATAAGGACAAATTTTTCTCCATCTTATCCAGAACTACTTGGCAGTTCCACCCCACTGGCAGACCTATGTATTTTATTGGCAGGATTTCCTCTCCACAACCTAGAGAATCCGTAACCATTGTTGTACCATTGTTTTCACCAACCCCAATGATCTTCGATTTTTCTAAGTTCACCTTTAAACCTGTTGCCATTTCAAAGATAAGAAGGATAGCTTTCAAATAGAATGCTTCAATCTCTGTATCATTAATGAAAATGATTATGTCATTTGTAATTTGCAGATGCGTTATTAGGGTACCATCATTAGCTATTTTGAAACCCAAAATCCAACTTATCATGTTAGCTTTAGAAATGAACTTAGATAATACTTCAGCCACCATGACGAAATTAAAAGGAAAAATTGGATCTCCTTGTCAAATCCCTCTACTAGGCTTGAATTTCTTAGTAGCTTCCCTATTCACTAAAACTGAATGATTCACGGATGCCATGCAACAATGAATCCAATTTATCCACTTATTGCCAAAACTAAAAAGGCCAAAGAGATGATCAACCATAGTCCAATTGACATGGTTGTAGGATTTTTCTATGTCCACTTTACAAATGACCCCGATTCATCCTTCTTTAATTCTTGAATTAATACATTTATTGGCTATTAAAATCCCATCCAGAATCTGTCGATCTTTGACAAAAGCTCCTTGATAATGAGAAATCACCTTTGGTAAAATCATTTTTAATCTCTCGGTCAAAATCTTTGAGAAAATTTTGTAAAATTCTCCTACAACGCTTATAGGCTTGTAGCCTTTAGCATTTTGGTTTCATCTTCTTTCGAAATCAGACTAATGAAAGAGCAATTAAGTCTTCAATCTAGTCTTTCATCTACGAAAGATTCCTCCATGGTAGCCCTAATATCCTCCTTAAGAATGTACCAATATTTCTTGAAAAATTCCATGGAGAAACCATCCGGTCCTAGAGATTTATTACAGCCCATAAGAGAGATTGCTTTAAAAACTTCCTCTTTTTTAATCCTTCTTTCCAACCATATTTTATCAACTGAAGAAATTTTTGGGAGAGCAATTCCTTCAAGGTTTGGTCTCCAAGTACCAGGATCCTTAAACAAATCCTTAAAATAATTTATGAAAAGCTGATTGGATTTGCTTTTTATCTTTATGATAGCATTATCAACTTCTATCTTCACAATTGTATTTTTCCGTCTTCTAAAGTTAGCCATCTTATGAAAGTACGCTGAATTCTCAGCACTGTCTAGAGGTCATTTAATTAACTTTAGCACATTGCTGCCATTCTTTTGCCAAATTAATAGAAATCTTGTTGTGCTCCACTTTGGTATCCATTTTGGTACGATGCTATTGATCCCTGAGAGGTTTTCATTCTTCAGTTCTATCTAAAGTATTGATGATGTTATTTAAAATTTCCAATTTTTTTGACATGTTCCCAAATCTCTCAGAACTCCATCTCTTTAAAATAAATTTAAGGTTCTAGAGTTTTTCGCAAAGATGTGGCTTGGTCTCCCTACAAAACTAAGGCAAGACCACCACATCTCCATATTCTTCAAGAAGTCAGATTCATTCAACCAAAAATTCTTAAAATGAAATGGAGGCTTACCTTGAATAACACCATTAACATTCAATATGATCAGTGAATGGTCAGAAATGGTTCTGGTTAGCAACTTTTGCACCACTTTAAGGTATTTATCTTCCCAGTCCACCGAAACCAAAAATCGATCCAATCTAGAGAAGTGGAGACTCCTTCATATCAGACCTAGTAAATTGACCTCCGAAAAAGAGGTAGATCGATCAAGGCATTCTTATGGATGAAGGAATTCAAAAGTCTTATATTTCTCTTGTAGCTCCCATGTTTGTTTCTATCCACAAAAAACATGGTCCAATTCAAATCCCCAGCCAAGCATTATAGGGCTAAAAACGAAGCCTTCACGTAATTTATCCCGGAATTTGATTTTCTCCTCATAAGCATTAGGAGAATAGACATTGGTGAGTACCCAGTCACATTGATCATCTTTATTCTTGAATTGAGTGGTAATCGAATGGTTGCCTATGTGATTGTTGGTTATATTCACATCAGCTTCATCCTAAATAGTTAACAAACCACCAGATCTTCCTACCGATGGTATGAAACACCATCCAAAATTATCATCTCCCCATAAATTCTTCACAAACCACTCCGTGATTTTAATCATTTTCGTTTCCTGAATAACAATTACAGATACCCTTTCTTTCTTGATCAAGCTCTTCACCGCATTAATCTTGTCAAACGAACCAAGGCCCCTAATGTTCCATGTTACAATCTTAAGTTCCATTAATAATCTCCTCCTCCCTTTCATCATCCTCACTATCAGACATGTCTTCCACCAACTTCCCTGAAACATTATGGATAAAATTCATCTATGTCTTTCGATGAGATCCATGATACCCTTTTTAATCTCCACCTCATTTCCTTTGCTAATCACCCCTAACTTGAAGCTAATTTCCATTAGTAATTCCATGGTGTACAAGAACAAATCGCATTCATCAAACTTGGCTATTTCTTTTAGTTTAATGGTGATATCCCCATTTTCCATAGTGAAATATGCGCATTCCGACCCTTATCCACTTTCTTATTCCCCTGCCAATTCTTCTGCGAATAAGGGACCGCTTAAATTTTCTTCCGTCTACACCGAGTTGTTCATCTCTATGATAACATTAGGGTTATCTTCATTCTCTCCATTCCTTTGATCTCCAGAATCACTATCAACAGCTGTATTTTGCGAAGCTAAATTGTCGAAGTGTTTTTCAGTAGGTTCTGGATCTTCTAGATTTATCCATTCTAGCATCTCAGTTTGTGTACCCACATCCAACACTGATTTTCGGCCCCTGTTCTCCGTTATGTTAGTTGGTCCTTATGGTGATCAACATAGTAACGATATGGGTATTGACCACCGTTTTACTCAAATTTTTAGCCATCATGAATCACCATGACCCAAATGACTCTATATATCAACCATTAATGGGTTTTAGTCATTCCATATCCTGTTTGTTTTTCTTTAATTTTTCTTTGTATTTGTTAATCATTTTATCAAAATTTATTTAAATATTATTTTTTTTTTCTTTTTTGTAGGATTGGTGGATCATTTAGATATAAGAAGCCAAACATGAGTTTGTTTTCATATTACCTTCTCACTGTCCACGCGCATGAGATCTCCTCTATTAAAGTTACTTATTTTGTTACATTTATATTTAATAATAAACTGTTAAATGTAATTTATTTTTAATCTATTAGCTTTTTTCATAAAATAAAAAAGCCCAACTTAAAAAGTAGCCCGAAGTAAGAAATACGTGCAACGCACATGCACAACGCTTATATTTATAGTGTGAAGTAACTTGCTTCCAAAGAGTTCTAATCTTATTAGGAAACCTATAACTAATAGGAAATTAATTAGCATTAGGAAACACAATAGACAAGATATTCCTTAATTATACTAAAGATCTTGATGATCACAATTCTTGAAATCTTTTCTGATCTTCAAAATCTTCTTCTTTAGATCTCAATCAATGTAACCATTGGATCTCGTTCTGGTTCATCTAATCGTAGGATTGCAGTCTGTTCCTCTAACAAATATAGAGTTGGATCGAAATATAGACGATATATAGATGCACCGTGACCAAAAAATAAAACCTTTTTTTCTTCTGACCTTATGTTAAGGTCGGTTTGAAATAAGAAACCATGACTATAACTTTAGTCGCGGTGAAGAACCATGTCCGAATAAGACTTTTGTACTGGTGGCACTCCAAAAAAAAAGAGGCCTATACCATCGTACCGCCGTCGGCAAAACTATTTGCGACGGTTTTACAACTTATTTGCGATGGTCTATCCGTCATAAAAAACCATTACATAAGATGACATTTGACCATTTCTCTACGGTAAAAATCCGTCGTTAATGACAAAACACAGTCGCAAAAAATGTAGTATATTCGCGATGGCCTAAATTGTCGTGGATTTAGCTTGTTATTTTCAATTACTGGTGACGGCTAATACCTTTGCTAAAAGTCCTTTTTTTTAATATATATTTACCTACATATATATATCTCACATGTGCAAACACCACATATTCGGAAATCAGAATTTACAAAATACTAGTATCCACCTGCCCAAATTCATTCCATTCCATCACAAACTTAAAAACAAAATGTTTCAAATGCATTTCATTCCATGACAACTATACCACAAGCTTTAAATGAGTTATACATCATTTCATATATGTTTAGAGAAACAAAAGTAAAACTTCCACAATCCAAAACATATCAAAACACAAAAAACCTTATATATCCGGTTGGGTTTATGCCCTAAAACAATTAAAACGACATTTTATGTGTTAATAAATAGTTTATTAATTTTGCATGCATGATAATAATAATGAGTTTACGTGGATGAACTAGTTGCATGCAAGTGTTGCATGTGGGAGATATAGTTCATTAATACATTGTTCGTAGTTTATTAGATCACGGTTCTGTTGACAATAAATTATAAAGCATTGGTTAATCGTGTGATATATCTCCGTCAACGGAGTGTTGACTCCTAAGTCCAATGCATTGATGCAATAAGTTTACATCGGACTGGTCAGCATGGAATTCTGTTATTTCATGTCACTGAATAACTAAAATCATGGAAGACCATTATTGCATTAAACCTCAATTCTGAGAATTAAAATATACCTTGCGTGTATATTATGATCATTTTGTTGTGTCAATCAGTGAGGTCAGAAACGTAAACGTGATCCAATATTCTGGACAAGATGGATGGACATAATTACAGAGTGAGAATATTTTGGTTCAATGTGACTGGTAGTAAAATACGAACCTAAGGATTATTATGAATATCGGTTTACAGTGGAGGGTTTGAATGCAGGTACAATAGAGGAAGGGTTTATTTATAAATACTACAACTATCAGAGTATTCAGTCACAAAAGTGTGGTGGACTAATTTGTGATTATTTTATTTAGTATTTAATTATGTGAGACATAAGGACTAAATATTAAATAAAATATTAGCTGAAAGTTGTGGG